>JAGKTI010001321.1:30833-62598 GCA_018397915.1 Birgus latro | reverse complement strand
AGAAAGAGAGAGAGAGAGAGAGAGAGAGAGAGAGAAAGGAGTTTTATTCCAGTAAACTTGACAGCAACTCAGTCAAGGGTTTGGTATAAAAACAGATGATCCTTATTACCCCCTTTAGAACACACTGATACAGTATCTGTTTTATTTCCAATTGGTAGCTTTGTTGTCAAATGAGCCATTGGTGCATAGGTATATCTGTACCTTTCCATGATGACGATTATGTACTGTTGATTCTGGCAGTACTGCATGTTCTGAACTGGAGTAAGTTGGGTGCCACTTAAGCATCCCTGGAGGGGGGGGGAACTCCATCTTTACTAATGTTAATATGAGCATGCTTAGAGGTTACAAGCTGTCTCCATATTAGTGATTAATTCAGAACTGTACTTCATCCATCATCTATTCCTATGTCACCCCATGAGAAGCATGGGAGCCCAGGGCTTGGCAAGCTGGTCCTGACATTTAAGATGAGAGTGACCAGCCCCACTCATCCCTGAGTGGCATTACATGAACAATGAACCCCAACTTCCCCTTGAATATAAACCTACACAGGCTCAATCCAACTGGAGCACCTTAATTACTCATTAAACCACCAGGTGCCATAATTTGGTTATATGGTTACCACCCAGCATAGTAAATGGTTTCCTGGTGTACAGGAAACTACAGCTGGAAATCACATTCATTAACTTACCCCTGTGTCAAAAAGAAAAATGAGGGGAGAATGAAGAGCAGGGCAGACACAGGTGAGCACCAGACCTCAAATCCTGTACCCAAAATACCAACACCCAACATCAACAGCGATACCATTCTGAAACAGAGTTGAAATACGTTCAATAAACAATGCTGACATTGCCTTAAACCAGGTGTTCTTAATGTAGTGCCTCAATATCTCCAGGGGGTATTGAAATGAGATCTTGGGGATATCCATAAAGGCATAATGAAAAAAATCTAACTTTGTGTAGGGTAATACATTCATACACAAATAACAATGTGGATATGAAAGTTACTTTGTTGAAAAAGAATCCATAAAACTCATCTGTTTGGTCATAGCCATTCTCTTTTCTCATTTTTACTTACAGGAAATCGAAAGTGAACTGGTAATAATAATAGAGAGGGGGTGTCAGGCTGACCTGGAGCTGAACCTGGGGGTACTGGGCCAGAAAAAGTTAAAGACCCACTGCCTTAAACCATCTCCAGCATTATGGTCAATTCTAGACACTTGTATCTGGAACTGAATTGTAACGGCCCCGACACGCTTGGATGCATCTGCCTAAACAGAGTATAAGCACAGCTATCTTGTACTGTACCATAGCTACTTGTTATTTCTTCACACTACTACTCCCCTCACTCTTTCTCACTCTCAAAACACTCAAAAACTTTGAAAATATGATCTCTGGTATGCCCAGCTGAGGTGACTGGGAGCACAAAAACAAGAAATGGAATCTCCCTTTCTACTTTTTGTATACAATGTCCCTGTGCTGATGAGAAGCCTATATACAGTGGCACTGTGCACCTTGGGTGAAGCAGTTGCAGTATCTACCCAGGAACCAAACCACCATAAATTTCCCTGCTTGTTGTTGGAAGGACCCCACTTAGATGTCATCAACCACAAGAGTGCCAATTCTATAAACAGTTCATGTATTGTACTGTACCTGTAGGATGGTCCCACAGAAGCAGTTACAGTACTTACCAATGGGCAAAGGGTCTGCTCAGCCAGACAGACTGGGGTTAAGATGTAACAGAATGTCCTAATACAGTACTTAAGGCGCTAACTTTAGATAATTTCATATCGTATCACCATATCATTTATAAAGGCTCCAATATGCTTGCATGCATCAGCCTTGGCCAACTAATGGCAGCTCTACACACTGCTTTATCTCTGGCAGCCTCCTTATTCAGTCCCTTATCGCTAAATCTTTGTCCCATATCTTCTCTGGCCTGCCTCTTGCAACCCTATCACTGATGTTCACAATTCTCACTTCCTGCACCCAAATGTCATCCTCCATCCTCTCCAAATGCCCAAACCACCTCACCAATATACTCCAGTTCCATTCTTCCTATCAACTCTTAAATCGTAATCCTATTCCCCCCCACAAGAGCCTCGCATTCAAGGACTCAGTACACAACCATCAAATCACTGTCATTTCTGTAGGTTTGAGCCTATGAATATCCTCTTCCATTATTGACCAGGACTCACTGCAATACAATATTACGCTTCTAACACGTATCACATACCAAGATCCCTTTGGACAGTCACCAAATTCAAAGGTTTAAATTCAGTACAAGGCATATTGTTACAATTAAAACTCACGTGAGCCACATGGCATTGACTGGTGTGAGCTGCATGCGTAAGCTCCAAACTGAGTGATGGCAAGGGTGGCCTGAACGATGTTCTATTGCCCCTTCTGGCAGGAAGTGATCTAGCAGCAGCCAGTCATCCTCACTGATTAACCCTGCCTCTGCCACCACCCTACTTACGCGTGACCTTACTAATGACTCACGCTGCAGGAAACAAAAAAACAGTTCAGTGTCTGTAATGAAAAAAACTTATAAGAACAGTATTATCACTATTAGTGATATTTAACAAAGTAATTTTTCCCACAAGTACTGTATGTTAGCTGACTGTGTACATGACTAGTGGCAATAAAAGTCAACTGGCAAAATGGTAAAAGAGTACAGGTGGGAGCATATCCCATGAGGAATTTAGCCGAAATGCTCATCTCCATAACACAGGCCTTTGGGTCTCTAGCAGGTTATTTACCCAATAACCTGGGATACATGGCCACTGCATCATTCAGGTCACCAAAGTTATCTCCTCTAGGTGTTACCCTTGGTACTCATTTTACCTACCAACCCACAAAGGGTGGATGGACACCCAAGTCAAGCAACCCCAGCTGCCTGCACCAGGATTTGAACCCCAATGTTAATGGGTCAGCAGCTTTGCAGTCAGCGATGCTCACCATTCAGCCACCACAAGGCTAAACTCAGTTAATAAAACTGTCAGCTAGCAAAACAGAAGAATGACAGCTGAAAATTAATGGAATATTTACACTGCCAGACTGTCTTTCACTTGGTAGGCTCTCCAATATGTCAAGCCTACTTCAGAAAATACAGTAATATAAAGCACACAAACAAGAGATTGTGAGAAGGAAAGATTCTAAGATCTGGGGGGGAATGAGACATACAGAAGGCAGGCTACACTGCTGGCAGCCAGAGGATTGCTGGCAAACTTTTGCTTATGACAGTACATTATGTGGCAACAAAGAAAGCCTTACCAGCCATCTTCCTGTGGCTGCAGCACAAAGGAGGCTCCACTTCTCTCTCAATGGTGCAAAAAAAGTCTGCAACAACAAAGGTTTCTGTCACCATCACAATTCCTTAAAAAAACATATAAATAAAAATTGATGAACAAATAACAGTCTTACTTAAAAAAATATATAAATAGAAATTAATAAACAAATAACAGTCTGTCACATACTATCAGCTTTGAGGTCTAGAGGCTCAAAGCTAGGTTACTCTTCTCCAGACCATTTAAGGGTTGGGAGTCTAGTGGTTAGAATACCCCAGACAGAGAGACTGCCTCAAACAGGACTGACTCCCAAGAGGTTTTTTTTTTTTTTTTTTTTTAACCCCTAAAGTCCCATGTCTAACGACTGTTGGTTTCTGAACTTTGTAGGTGAAGTCTTATGGCTGACGATCGTAGAGAGGCTGCAAAAAATTAAGAGAGCTGTAACCCCGTCTCTCTTATGACGTAAATGGTACCTAGCCAATGGAAATTAAGAGATGAGGTGATGGAAGGCTTGATCAGGTCCCTTTCTCGGGTGTGGGGAGGGGCCACCCCCACATCATCTCTCCACCTCCATCTGTCCCATTGGATCCTGCCCTCTGGGTCCCCTCCCATCCAAACTACCCCCCATACCCCCTCTAGACTGTACTGGCTGTGTGTGGCAGGCAAATTCCCTCCCTTTACCCCCCTCCTGATGCCCTCCAACCATCCCCCAACCTTCCTTCCCTTTTATTTCTCAGTGACATCCCATTCCTGCTCATAGTGTGGGGTGACTTTTATTTTTATTTTTGACTGTTTCCTTGTAATAACTGAAATGAAACTGAATAAATTAATCACTGTTCTGGCCGAGATTCGATCTCAGGCCCTCGCGCTTGAATCGCGCACACGTTACCACTAAGCCAAAGAGAGGATCCCCACTTTGCCTCTGGGGAACATGGGCTTTTATACACCCCATTACATCCTGTACACCAAGAAACCATTTACCATGCTGGGTGGTAACCATATAACCAAATTATGGCACGTGGTGGATTAGTGGGTAATTAAGGCGCTCCAATCAGATTAAGCCGATGCATGTTTATCTCCAAGGGATGGTTGGGGTTTATTGCTCAAGTAATACCACTCAGGGATGAGTAAGGCTGGTCACTCTCATCTTAAACGTCACGACCAACTTCCCCAGCCCCAGGCTCCTATGCTTCTCATGGGGCAACATAGGACTGGATGATGGATGGGTGGACTGTCAATTGTGCAGTAACAATTAGTCATACGAGTGAAATATACTCTTTCTAGGGTGTAAAATCAATATCTTGAAATCTATAAGACCAAAATTTACCTTGGTGCAAGTTGAAAAACTGGATCCTAAATGCGGTTCTGGGACCAGACAGGGTGAGAGAATTGCGGTGTTCAGGGGTTAAATCATGTAATGCATGCAAGAGAAGTACAAATGCTCATTTACCCTTAAACATACAGTACTGGACAATAGCAGCCTAGCTCCTGAAACAGAAAGGGAGATAATATGGGACTAGCTTTTTTTTTTTTTAAATACAGTATCAGTGAAATGGAAGAATTAGAACATATTTCAAAAAGGCTGCTTGAAGAATTCACTGAGAAACTCCCTCCACCTCCTCAAGCATGTACTGTACCACCAATTCCAAATAATATATAATATCTACTAGTGCTGAATAAGGCATTAGGAAGCAAGAACACATCATCTCACAGTCAGTTGCATATGAAATCTAGAATGCAATGAGGATAGATGGAAAAAAGGTTAATGAGTAAAGAAATAGGGATACAACTTTACCTAAAGGCAATACCTAATACACTCTAGCCACTGAGCAATTTCCTGTCAATTCTCACATGCTGGCCTCTCAGTTTTAATGAGGAAGTACTATACAGTGTATGTATGTAGGTGTGTATTTACCTAACTGTGATATACAGGAAATGAGCTACGCTCATGGGGTCCCATCTCTCTTTCTCTGTAAGTCAAATTTTGCTTTAAACTCGTTTAAGTTTTTAGACTGGACGTGTGTGTGTGTGTGTGTGTGTGTGTGTGTGTGTGTGTGTGTGTGTGTATTTACCTAATTGTATTTACCTAATTGTGATATACAGGAAATGAGCTACGCTCGTGGGGTCCCGTCTCTGTTCCTCATTAAGTCAAATTTAGCTTTAAACTCGTTTAAGTTTTTAGACTGGACGATCTCCTTGTCCAGTCTATTCCACAGGTCTATGCATCTATACGGAAAACTATATTTCTTGATGTCCTTCAAGCAGCGCGGTTTCTTCAGTTTCAGTCCATGTCCTCTTGTTGCTCTCTTATCCCATAAAAACAGATCTTCTCTATCAATTGTATCTACTCCCATCATGGTCCTGAACACTGCAATCATGTCACCCCTCTCTCTCCTTTCCTCTAAAGATGGCAAATCCAGCCTTTCTAGCCTCTCACTATATGACAGATCTGCCAAACTGGGGACCATCTTGGTTGCTGTTCTTTGTATTCTCTCAATCTTGTTTATATCTTTCTTTTTGTGTGGGGACCACACTACTGCCGCATATTCTAACCTGGGGCGGATCATGGCCACTATCAGTTTTTTCATCATCTCTTCATTCATGTAATGGAATGCCACTCTTATGTTGGTCAAGAGTTTATATGTCTCTCTAACTATCTTGTTGATGTGTTTTTCAGGTGACAAACTATCCTGGAACAGCACTCCTAAATCTTTCTCTTCTCTCGCTTTTGTGATTGGTTCATTACCCATCATATAGTTCAGTGATGGTCTCTTGGTGCTTTTACCCATTTCCAATATTTTACATTTTTTTGCGTTGAATTTCATTTCCCACATCCGGCTCCAGTCATGTATCCTATCCAGATCCTCCTGCAGCATTTTACAGTCCTCCTCAACCTCTACCTTCCTCAAGATCTTGGCATCATCAGCAAACAGACTTGCATAACTGTTTACTCCATCTACCATATCATTTATGTAAATCAGGAACATTACTGGTGCCAACACTGAGCCCTGTGGGACACCACTTGTTACTTCTCTCCATCCAGACATCCTGTCCTTTATTACTGTCCTCATTTGTCTGTCTCTCAAAAAGTCTTTCATCCATTCCAGGAGGTTACCCTTCAGTCCTCCTATATGCTCTAGTTTCCACATTAGTCTCTTATGGGGTACCTTGTCAAAGGCCTTCTCCAAATCTAAATATACACAATCCACCCAACCGTCTCTCTCCTGCAGCACATCAATCGCTCTTGAGTAAAAGCTCAACAAGTTGGAAACACATGACCTTCCACTTCTAAATCCAAACTGACTTTCAGTCAAAATATTCATCTCTTCCAGATATTTTATCCACCTATCTTTCAGAACCTTCTCACACAATTTTGCAACCATGCTGGTTAGGGACACTGGTCTATAGTTCAGGGGTTCTTCCTTGTTTCCTCTCTTATAAATTGGTACCACATTTGCTCTCTTCCATTCCCGAGGCACTTTCCCTTCTTCCAGTGAACATACAATTAAACTGTGAATCTTATCTGCCAGTTGGTCTCTGCATTCCTTCAGTACCCAATTTGAAATTCCATCTGGTCCTGGGGCTTTCCTTACATCTTGAGTTTCCAGTAATTTGTACACTTCCTGTACTTCCACTTTTATATCTTTTATCACTACACTCCTAGTCACTCCTTCCCCCTCCACAAACTCCCCTTCATTAGTAAAAACTGATTGGAAACGTTTGTTCATTATTTCAGCTTGCATTGCCGCATCATTATAGACCTCTCCTTCTACTTTCAGTTTGGTGATTCCTTCCTTTTGCTTCAATTTGCCATTAACAAATCTATAAAACAGTTTGGGTTCATCCTTACATTTGTCGATTATACCTTTTTCAAAGTTCCTTTCTTCCTCTCTACGAATTCTTGTATATTCATTTCTAGTTCTTTTATATTCTTCCTTTGTTCTGTTATTACCTCTCTTTCTCCATTTGCTCCATGCCATGTTCCTCTCTTTTTTTGCTATAATACACCTTCTATTAAACCACTCCTTTTTCCTGTATTCTTTCCCACTTACTCTTGGAACATATTTATCCACTCCTGAATTATAGAGGTCTAGAAAGATATCCCACTTCCTCTGAATCTCTCTTGTTTCTCTGAATTTTCTCCAATCTGCATTTTCAAAAAATTTACTCAATTCTGTAAAGTTTGCTTTCCCAAAGTTGTATCTTCCCTGCCTATGGAGCTCATCTCTTGGCACCACGTTCCCTATTATCATCTGGAACTCAATGACCACATGATCACTTTTTCCCATAGGACACATATATTTCAAGGATTCAATTACGTCAGGTTCTTTGGTTAGCAGTAAATCTAATCTTGCTGGGGTGTCATCACCTCGGAATCTTGTCTCTTCTTTGACCCACTGCGTCATTACATTATTCATCACAATGTTTAACAATATAGTGCCCCACGAATCTTCGCCACCTCCTGAGTCCCATTCCTCCCAGTTCACCTCTTTACAATTAAAATCACCCATTAGAATTATATTGCTGCTTTTCTCAATCACTTTCTGTAGGTAACTAACCATGTCTGACAACATCTCCTGGTATTCATCATCAGTCCATGCTCTTGTCTTAGGTGGAACATATACTACTGCTATATCTCTCTTACAGTTCTCTCCAGTTTCTAATTTCATGTTTATCACTTCAGCCCTTCCCTCTCCCATTTCCACAGAATCTATATTTAGGTTATTCTTCACTGCTATCATCACTCCTCCTCCCATTTTATCTTTTCTGTCTCTTCTCCACAATTTGTATTTGCCATTTCCCATATGGATATCAATATTCTCCCTTAACTTGGTCTCTACAAAGCACATAACATCAGGTTCTTGTACCCTCAAGAAATCGTTGATTTCTAACATTGCCGATATTAATCCATCAACATTAGTGTACGCCACTTTTAAACTTTTTTCGTTATTACTTATACCGTCTTTTCTCCTCCTCTCCGTCGGTACCATTTTCTCAATTTCTGGTCCATAACTCTCCAATAAAACACTGTCTTCTCCTTCTCCGTTCTTTGTTCGTTTTTTGCCTTAGCTTCCTTTACTAACTCCTTTATTTTAGCTCTTTCTTCCTCATTTGCATCTCTCCTTAACCAGACATTTTTGAACCCCTCTTTGTCTGCTAATTTCCATGTCCTATTCATGATTTCATTTACTATTGCCTGGGACTTGAACTTCACCTTCAATGGCCTTGCCCCTCCTTCCTCATACTTACCTAACCTAAACACTTCTTCAATCTCTTCTAGGGCTTCATTGTTACCCTCCATGACTACTGATAATATTTCTTTAACTTTATTCAATTCTTCTCTTTCTCTTTCAGGTCTTATCGTGATACGCTTTTCTTTTACCCCTAAAATAATTACACATTTTTTCTTATCTGCTACATCCCTGACTAGAGCTTCTCTACTTTTCAGTACCCTAACCACTTCCTTCTCCACCTTTTCCTTGCTTTGTTGTTCAATAATCTCTTTCAAATTTACATTCCCTTCCTCCTGAATTTTCGTCCACCCCTTTTGTTGCTCCTTGATTTCCTTAATATGTTCGTCTTGCATCCTTGATTTTGAATCATACTCCTCTAATTTACTTTTCATTCTGTCTCTTTCTTCTTCCAACCTCCTGTTTTCCCTCTTGAGGTGTTCTATTTCATTTGTGGCAGATTCGTTGCTCGTTTTTAATTCCGTGACTTCTCTTTCCTGTTCTGCACTGCGTGTGTAAACTTTTTCCAGATCGTTCTTTAAACCTTTGATCTCTCTCTCCTGTTGTAAGGTCCTCTCTTGCAGCTCCCTAATTACTACCCATACCTTCATCAATTCCTGGACATTCTTCTCCGCCGTTTTTTCTACTCCTGCTACTCTTATTTGATACAATTTTGAACTTCCATTTCTCGCATCTTCGTCGGAGAAACCCACAAATTCACTTTCGCCAGACGTAAACAAACCGCCGTCGCTTTCCGCCATGATGCAACCATATGGAAACTTTTCTACACTGTATCTTGCTCTCTTTATCCCAGGGCCCGCTTTTTTTTTTAAACTAATGTCCGACGGAACCACCACTCACGCACTCATTTCTATAATCACAATAGGCTGGTTTCCTTTCGCCGCTGATGCCACGATTATTTCCCTGCAGTCCAGGAGGACGTCTGTCCACGTCGGCGACCTGTGTGTGTGTGTGTGTGTGGAGAGAGAGATACAATAATCTCTTTTTCCACCCAATTCCTTAATAATCCCACTTTCTGTGATGCACCATCCTCTCTCTTTGGTTTGGCTAGTTATTTGCATGCTTTTTCACTGTATTCCATAAACACCAAATCTCAAAGACAAACTATACTGTGGATATCAGTGAAACTGCGAGATTTGAGATCAACATGAGTCTAAATTTCATATTTTGAACTTAGTTTACACAGTGATTTCATTACAAGAAAGCTCAAAATTTACAATTCAATGGGAATAATGGAAAACTCGTCCCTAATGGTGATAATCTTACACATGGAAGAAACTAAATACATGAGGGCTAAGTGCTCTGTTATATTGTCCCCAGTGTTCTCAGCACATCTACTCATTCCTCAAAGATTCTTACTCTTCTTTATTTAGCTCCTTTACAACAATGAAGTATAGTGTTCCCTCCTGTAACACAGTATCCTATAGCACGGATATGTGCTTATGCAGTCACCTACAGTGTGACCAAAAAATATATACTGCGGTCACAGATATACCATGGTGAGTTGTCGGGCGTCAGAGCTCAGATGGCCTGCCGAAAGTCAAAGGTTGTGCGTGATGACATCAGGCAAGCGATGCACTGTGACTAGTTGCATGACGTCACATCCATACGTATCCCCATTGGCCACTCGGTGCATCCTCCATAGTTTTTTGGTGGTCTCCCGTCTCGTGCCCGTGTCTGAGGCAGCTACTCCCATACTACATAGCACTGTTACCATTGTCAGAGCCAGTCATATTAATGACCTAAATTTTTTTTATTACAGTAATGTCTATGGACCTTTCTTATGTATTATTAATAACTTCCAGCGTATGAGTACCAGAATGAATGTCAGTAGGGTGCTTTTTGGAGGATTTGGGTGGGATTTGGGGTGAAAATGGCTACTTTGGAAAATGTCCAGTCTAGGTTAGCCCTTTATAATGGAAACACATGAAGCGTATAACACGGAAAAGTATACCGTGGCTTTTGGCCAGTCTACATCATCCATGTTATAGAAGGGAGCACTGTACAGTAAAACCTCAAATAAACATATCTCGATGGGCTAGATATCAGATTTAATGGACACAACAAGGCCACCAGACTTTTATCGGGAATAACAAACAATGTCCATTACATGGAGCACACCAGATGTTTCATGAAGAAGTGCAAAGACAAGAATGTGAAATAAACTGCAAAAGGGCAAAATTATGGGTCAAGTTAGTGTAAAATGGTAGTTTTAATTTTTTTGGACTAGAATATGCTACTGAACTCATTTATATTCAAACATGTGCTTGATATCCATCCTACGGGGTGGTACCATCGGATATAACATTTGGCTTTATCGGATCACGCTTCCTCCCACCCCCCATAATTTCATTATAATGAGGCTTTACTGTATTGTGGCTTTCCATCAAGTTCAGTATCTTTCTCAAAACTAACATTTTTATTGTATGCTAATGTGCCGAGTATTCTTTATTAATACTGTACAAGTATAGTAATAACATACCTGTACCTTTGTTTCTCCAGCTGAGTAAGTTGTAAAGTTATCACGAACGGCAGAAGAATGTGACAACTGGCTGGGCTCAAAGTCTGTGTAGCCTGTATCTAGGAGGTGCTGGTGTAGTGAGCTGCCCTGAAAATACAACAGTTACCACTAATGCCGTTAATCATTACAGATGTGGGATCAGTCACAGTGAATTTGAATTAAATGAAAAATTCTTTTATGATATTATATTTGCTTCAGATGAATAAAACAACCAATGTTAAGTACAACTAACAAAATCAGAAACTTTGTTTTTTAAACAGTCATGGCTGGATGAGGAGGAAATGGAAAATGTGAGTGCGTATAAGTACTGTACTTGGGTAGTGTAATGAGTACTGGTAAGGATGGAAGTTCAGAAGGTGAAGTGCTTGAAAGAGTACAACAAGGAAAAAAGGTTGCTGGTTCCTTGAAAGCAATGATAAGAAACATGGAAGTGAGCATGGAAGTGAAAAAGGTACTACATTATAGTATTGTGATACCAACTCTAACATATGGAAGTGACGCTTGGACCTTGTTGGAGGGACATAAGTCAAGAGTGAGAGCAGTGGAAATATGTTATTTGAGAGGAGCATGTGGAGTCACATGGAGAGACTGACTGACAAATGAGGAAGTGAAGGAGCATTGTGGTGTGGATGTGGATGTGACAGGATGCACTAAGAGAAACACACTGAGGTGGTTTGGCCTTGTGCAGAGGATGGAGAGCAAGAGACTGATGAGCAGAGTGTATGTGAATGAGGTGGAGGGGGGAAGGCCAAGGATGAGATGGAGGGATGGAGTGGAGAAGTATATGAGAGGGGTGTGTGAGCTGGGAGCAGGGCAGTGAAATGGTGGGGTACATGGTGACATGGAGATTTGTTTGTGGCCACCCCTTATGGGATTAAGGCATCTGGCAATTGATAGACAGATAGATAGTTTGCATGATTAATTTCATTAAAAAAAAAAAAAAAAGCATCATGACTTTAGGATCATCTTGTACATGTGTTTCATCACAAACGACAATATATGGAGGATGAACTTCTTCCAGTGGTCACCCAAGGCTTTCAAAACAGCTGGAAATCATAACCCTAGTCACAATGGTATAGTTTCTGTTAATGTTCTGACAATTAGCTTTATCAAGATGTCAGAATGGCACCTCAAAAACTTCTGTACCCAGTCAGGTCCCAGGAGGTCATCCTTGAACTGAAGAATTTGCTGCATTGTTTTGTCAAGGTGTTCCTTCACAAAACAATGCACACTGTCAACATCACATACAAGGCCATAATCATTCAAGGTTGCCAGATTCTTATAACTAATGCTCATTCTTCCTGGGGCAAGAGGGCTGTGGGATGACCAGGGTTACCAAGATTGCAGCTGTTGATCTATCTGGTTGAAGTGGCTTCAGAAGGAATAACAAATGTCACAGATGCCTTTCAGAATAACTCTTGACACAACAGCTACTGCAGAGTACTTTCTCAAGGGATTCTCCAGCTTGTAGTTCTGAACCATCTCAACTCAAATAAAACGACTGAAACCCACAGAAGAACATAACGGCCGTATTGCTAGATATGTCCATGTATATTCAGAATAGCTCGGTAAAATATATAAATTCATTAAAAATAACTTATGTGAAGGAACATTGTCAAACTTGGTTTGGTATAAAATTAATACTGGTCAAGCTAATTTGTGGGAGAAATTTTGCAGATCTGCCCCAAGTGGAAGTGCTTCAAAATATCCTTAATAATTACACCAAACAACAGTAGGAAGGAGAATTTAAAGGGACATGGGATTTAAAGGGAACCAAATATTTTTTTTTAGTAAGTAAATGGCATATGCCCTACACATACTATACATGTCAAACAGCATTAGTTTTATTATCTGATCATTTATCATAACTGTTCAATGCTCCATTAAAATGGTACCTATATGTTCATAATTTGTCAATCTATCTATCTATTGCCAGACACCATAATCCCGTAAGGGGTGGCCATTTGACTTTGAGTTATTTGTTTTACAGGCAGGGGCACTAACCCTCCACCAACCCACTTGTTGACACGTAGGGAGCATGTATAGTTTGGTTATATGGTTACCACCCAGCATTGTAAATGGTTTCTTGGCTTACAGGAAACCATTTGGCTTGTCACTCAATGTAAAGCCACCTGTAAAAGAAAGAAAAGCAATAAGAAGTGACAGGAAAGATAGGAAAAATAGGAAGAGAGGAGGGCAGGCACAGAAAAAGAATGATAAAGGCTAAGGAAGAAGTAGGCAGCACTACACCTATATGTTCATAATTTGTCAGTTAATGTTATCTGAACTACCGGTTCAGTCCTAGTGTACCACGTCTGTCAGTAGTCACCTGCCTGTTATTCTATACATTAATTTACTGTAACTTTCATAATATAGTGGTCATCCACATTACTGTACCAGAGACAAGAGTGAGCTTGAAATATTTGTCAGGTTTAATATTTTGCAACAAACACAGATAACAGACAGTTATGTCCTACCTCAAACACAACATCCTCGTCACCACTGCCATCATCCATGCTGCCCATATCCACCGATCACTCACTATCACCTACGAGGTAAAATTCATTGCCCTACCCTGCCAATGCCTTCCCTTCTCGTATTCAGTCGCCTGCCGAGCTGCTGCCGAGGTCGAGTTACCGAGTAGGATAATTTCACAGACAAACCATATAATTAACCCGCATGCAATTATTTTTTGAATACTTTAATGTAAAACTGTACAGTAACAATATCGGCTAATTCCTTGATTCAGTTCTCCACTTTATTATTTCAAGAACCGTATCCATATCATCCAGAAAATGTTTGTTGTCAAGAATCAGCTGATGGAACCGAGGGGGACGAATCGAAGGATGGGAACTGGAATTTGTCTAATATTTAAGAAACAGTCCAATGTTTGAGGTATGCATGCATAGTACTTATGAGAAACTCAAGTTCATGTTCTTAAGATATGCCTAAATATACTCGGAAATAGCCACTTATTAGCGCTGTTGAGTATCGAGAAACATACGAATGAGGAACCGGCGATGAAAGTTGACGTAATCGCAACTTTTTATACTTTTTCGAGACTGTAGGTGACAGCCTCGAACGCCTTCCAACTCATTTAATGGCCAAGTGCAGAGTGATGGGGCGGTATGACTAGTAACCATGAAGACTCATTTGTACCCCACAAGTAAGGCTCACTCAGTTTCATGCTACCACCACATTGTATATCAGTTGTGAGAGTAGCCCCGTTCACGACTGAATATAACACACTTATGTACACCGTAATATCAGTAGTGTTTGTTACAGGCTGACCCTGGTGGTTCACGATGGGAGAGTCAGATGCAGTAGTACGCATCTCTCTGGCCCGCCTAGCTGTGGTCACCGTCTCCTTGCCTCTGGGAGCATTTTTGCTCTGCATTTATCTCTCCTTGCGGTACAACTTTGATCTGTCCACTGCTACCCATTGTGGGGTAAGTAGCCTTGTCTTGCAAACCAGATTTGGCACAAACTAATATGTTTTGTACTTTGCTTTTTTGTGTAGCTACATGATTGGGCAAATGCACCAGTGAAACAGTAATGCAGTTATGTTAACATGCTGTGGTATTCATGCCTTGCTTTTCCTTATAGGCTATGGTGTGATTTGTGTCATGAAAGAAAATTAACATAAGTCCCTTAGAAATTCTAATTGTGTTTTAAAACTGTTAAACTCTTGGCAAGTATGCACAGATATAGTTGTAGGCCTACTGACTTAGCAACAGTAACTGTTCACAGGGTATGGTGGAGCACTGTTGTAAACAAGTGCTGGAAGGCCATGCAGCTCCATAGCAGGAGATCCTGGGGTGGGGGGGATTCCCAGGGTTTCCACCTTGCTGAAAACCTGGTTTGATTGGAGGTGTACCAGTTTGCAAAATTTTGTGTTCATAGATAAAAAAAACAATACCTTAAGTAAATAAAAACAAAAAGGAAAAGTATGACCATACATATACAGGATTTCCCAGGGTATATCTAGTTGTGAATATCATTGCAGTAGTTCATGAGCTTTCAGTGTTGCCATTGTTTTTGTTTATAGCATTGTATTAAGCTATGATAATTGTGCTGTGTTGTAATTTGTCTTTGCAATATATCATACTTTTCTGTTATATAATACAGTAGTGCACTGGCATCTCATTCTGCTGTAAGAGATTTGTGCAGTACTGTGACATTACACCAATATTATAACCCTGATATGTGAGGATGTCATTTTCATTGCATTTTTATGGCTTTCATACTGTTCTGTTCAGCTTAGGAGAAACAACTGAAAATAGAGGGACATTAGAAAAAAAAATACTGTCCAGAGATGGTAAGAATAGAAAATATGTGATCTGATGGAAGGGGTTAAATCCATTCATCCATCATGCAACCTAGTGTTGCCACATCAGGAATGTTTGGGGCTGGTTCTAGGCTGCTCATTCCATACACTGAAGGTGAGGCTGACCAGTTGTGTTCATCCCAAAAACAGCAGTGCATGAGCAGCGAATCCCAACCATCTGTTGGAAGTAGACCCATATGGGTGTTTAAAAAACTGTACAGTATTGGAGCAATGAGGCCACTGCAAAAAGTTTAAAATGTATAATTTTTTTTCCTTTCAGGTACCAAATTACTTACCTTCAATATCTTCTGCTATTGGTGAATTTGTACCCCAGCGCTACATATGGAGGATTGCCATTGCAGTCCACTCAGCTCCACGCTTCCTCTTGGCCTCAATGTATAGTAGCTTCATGAAACGAGTTCTTCCTAATATTCCTTTCTATCGAGTAAGTTCCTCTGTTTTATTGTTTTTAAAGGGAAAATACTGTGATTGTACCTGTGTGTAGACATTAAGCTGACAAATGTGAGTAGGAAAACTCTCTTGGAAAAAATTATGAATTTCCTCTAGATGAATAATAATAATAACTTGTATTTTTCTTTTCAACAGAGGGCAGTGCAAATGACCACTTTGTTGAATGTGATAGAGAATGTTGCTCTTCTTGGACTCTCATTTGTTTCTTCAAAGGAAAACTATGGTAAGTTATTATATACAATATGGTAGTTATCATCAGATCAGTAGAGAGGTGGCCTGCAATCCTAATGGACTTAGGTTCAAATCCCTGCTGGGGCAAGGAACAGTTTAAGGATTTAAATTTCACACAGCAGACTTAACTGATCTACCAGAAGACCAGTTGACAGTCGTAAAAACCTCGCTAATACCAATACCTCAGTCCTGTATTCTCATACAAGCCTTAGCTTGTATTCAATATGGACGATGGGTGTTAGCACTGCAGTGGTGACATGTGGAGGCTGTATGGTATGTAGGAGGACTGCTGGGCCTTGAGAGCAGGCTGTGAATCCTAGCCATGCCCAGAGTCGGACACATGAAAAAAAAAAAAAAATCGGTAGTCCCAAAGGTTTTATTTAAAAATTCATTAGTAATTTATGTTTCAGACAAGAAAAGCACATAGACATATCCTGTATATTGGGTATTGGAAAGAATGTTGAAGGGAGCCTCATTGGTTATGTCCTTGTAGAGATCCAGTCATGGAGGTTATGATGATATTACAGCAGTGAGAGGATGGTGCTGAAGTTTATCTAATCAAAATATGACTGGTATGTGAGGTGATCTTCAAAGGAACTTGGAGAATAATGTTTGGAAATAGTCTGTCTAACTGTCTATTGCCAGACACCATAATCCCGTAAGGGAACATGTATGGGTTGGTTATATGGTTACCGCTCAGTGTTGTATATGGTTTTCCTGGCTTACAGGAAACCATTAGGTTTGTTGCTCAGTTTATATCTACTTGAAAAGGGAAGTTGAGAGTAGTACTCAGAGTAAAAGACTGAAAGTGGAGAAACAAGTAGTGTTATATGAGCATGAATGTAAGTTAATGGAAGAAGTAGGGTCATTGATCTGGGAATAAATAGATTTATGATGCTAATGCTGTGTATGGTGTCGTGAAGGTAGCAGTTGGTAGAAAAGGTACAGTTTGTGGAATGTGGAGGTTGAAAGGTCAGTTGAAGAAAAAAGAAGGCACTTGGGGTGGATGTAGGAAAGGGGTTGAAATGCAAGAAGATATGAATACCGGCACTTTAACCTCTTCACGATGGTGATATTGCATCACCTGTGTACCTTCCATAATATAGGGATGTTATGGCCATGGAGAGAGTGGATATAGTTAAGGTGATGAAAAGAGTGTATGTTAGTAAGTTGCTAAGGTGGAAAGTGGCACAGTTGACAAAAGAAGGTGGATAGACATGGTAAATGAATGCATGAGTAAGTGAGGTATGGAAGTTTAGGAGGCTGGAGAATTGACAGAGGATCAAGTTGGTTGAATGAGGTAAGTATAGAGTAGCACACAGCAAGGATTTGGTAACCTTTTCATAGTTGATGGAATAACTCAGTCAAGAATGTAAAGGTGATGTGCATCTATAAAGGAAGGAAAATTATATGTGCAGATGGTTAACTTTCCGGGGTGTAGCCAGGATTCCAGGGATTTGAATGATTGTGTGGCCCATTTCATTAGGCATTTTGGTGTTAGTTCTTTCTCTTACCTTGTATCTGGTTCATAGGAGGAGAAATGGTGAGGATGATGATAATTTGTTTTTGTTCTTGTGCTTTTCAGATGTTCACAAGGCATCATTCATTATGTTCATGGTGTGCAGTGAGCTTTACATGGTATTCACTTGCTGCCTCCTCAAGGACCACCTCAACCGTCTCTCAGCACCACTAGAACGTGTTGCTTACACCAGGAAGGTTAGTTACTCTTACTATGAATTTTTCGTAATTACTGAATATGTGCAGTGCTCTTCATATTACTGTACATTATTTTAGTTATAATAATAATTATTATTATTTGTTACCATTTTTTATTATTATTATTGGACATGTGGAGAGGATGGGGGGATGATAATTGGGTACAGAGGGTGAGAGGTGTTAATATTGGGGGAGGGGTTGGGAGGGGTAGACCGAGAAAGACATGGGACGAGGTCATTAAGTGTGACTTAAGGGTTAAGGGACTAAACAGGGAGGCTGCCAGGGATCGAGCAGGGTGGAGAGCCGCCATTAGGTGACCAAGGCTGACGCACGCAAGCATGTTGGAGCCTTCAAAAACGAAACGAAACGATTATTATCATTGTATTGGTAGGTGGGGGTGCTCACCATCCACACATTTGATGTGCTGCTCTTGGATGCCCGCTCTCCTTTCTTCTCTTCCTTCCTCTTTTGTATTTCTTTCCTTCATTCTTCCCTCTTCCTTCTGTCTCTGGGTGACTGTACACTTAGAGAAGCAAAATGGTTTTGTGTACACCACAAAACCATATAGTACACTGGGTGGTAACCACGTAACCAAATTATGGCATCTGGTGGTCTAGTGGGTAATTAAGGCATTCCAATTGGATTGAGCCTGTGCAGGTTTATATCCAAGGGATGGTTGGGGTTTATTGCTCGTGTAATGCCACTCAGGGATGAGTGAGGCTGGTCACTCTCATCTTAAGTGTCAGGACCAACTTGCCTAGCCCCTGGCTTCTACGTTCCTCATGGGTTAATGCTGGATTAGATGATGGATGGATGGATCACTGTACTGGTACTGTGATGAGGAGGGGTAGATTGAGATGGTTTGAGCATGTGGAGAGGAGGGAGGATGACAGTTGGATGCAGAAAGTGAGGACTGTGAATGTCGGAGGTAGCGTTGCAAGAAGCAGATTGAAAAAGATCTGGGATGAAGTCATGGAGTGTGACCTCAGGGATTAGGGACTGAATAGGGAGGCTGCCAGAGATTGAGCAACATAGACAGCCACTTTTAGGCGACCAAGGCCGATGCATGCAAGCATGTTGCAGCCTTTATTAAAGATAGGAATGGTTGACACATATCCATGTCAGATTTCATTTACAGTTCCTGGCAGTTCTGTGTGTTTATGGCATGCAAAGCTATCAGGGACCAAAGCTGAAGCCCTTATTGTTGCTGTGCCCTTTCATGTGCAAAAGTTCACTGTCGGTATTATTAACGATTTTAATATGCAGACAGTATTCCATCCACTAACCATGAGGTAGAGGGAGGTGAAGGTGAAGGGGTATTATGTGTATTCTATGCATGTTATGAAAACATTTTGAACCTGACCACCAGCTCTGTGCACTTGATATGGTACAGTGACCCTTCCAATTATGCAGCTAATTTATAATTGAATTTTTTCACGGAAATCAAAATCACTCAAATGGTACCATACAAACCCATGTTATAAGGCAAATTGGTATGGTGAAATTGAAAATTTTTCCCAGAGTCCCCATTTTGGCCATCTAGAAAATTTTTGACCCCCTCTAGATCATACCTGATACTTATTGTTGTAAACATACAACCTCTATGAACATCACTGGGTGTAAATAAGGGTTCATTAGAGTGTACAAAATGATAAATAAGTGATGATGACTTATCATGACAAGGGTGTTATGTAACTTATGTAGTTACAGTGCTTCCTCCAATTTTGCGAGAATATGGTCGACAAAAAACCTCGCAAAATCGAAATTCGCAAAGTTTAAACAATTAAATATATGCAATAAAGGTAAATAGGTCGACATCACCCCAAGGTAAGCGCTTTTTCCCACTCTTTCTCTCGACTCTACCTCTTAATTTTATGATGATAAATGAAACAAACATGGACTGATGTATTGTACAGTAATATCATTATGAAAACATCATAGGTAAGAAACATAAAAAAGAAAAAAATGCATATTTACACTTATGTGAAGACTGGCGTGGTGTACGGGACTGGTGGCGGGGCAAGGCTTGGGTGCGACTACTGTGGTGTAAACAAACGATGGCGGGGTGGCAGAACACCGAACTAGGAGGCACAGTACGCCCAGCGAACCACAACGTCACTACTCCGCGTGCCAAAGTAGTGCGGGAAGACGACTTTCCCACCACTCGACCTCGCAAAGTGTGTGATCGCTCGCAAAGTTCATAAATGTTAAAAAATAAATGACTTGGAACTACCTCGCAAAATTGGTGATTCGCAAAGTTAAAGTTCGCAAAGTTGAAGGATGTACTGTAGTTGCTTGCTCTCGTTTGTAGCTACTCATATCCATCTTTGCATCTCACTCTCACTTTTAGTAAGAAACAAAATTTTCGTAGTGCCTGTAGCTCCTATTGAGAAAAATTATAAAATCATTATATAAACATACATGTAGATGCGTAGCGCCAGGCTGTCTCCTTTGTGTTGCGTAATTTACGTAGGTTGTTGCTTGCATTCAGTATTACTCATATCCATCTAAGCATATCAATTTCACTTTTAATAAGTGACAAAACTTTCTTGGTGCTTATACTTCCTTCTGTGGAATATAATAAAATGTTTTTGTAATCATGCATGCAGATGGTGCCAGGGTGACACTGGTAGACTGCCTCCTCTGCGTTACATAACTTACAGTATATAGCTGGTCGCCTGCTTTCGGTTCAGCTCACATCCATGTGTGCATCTCACTCTCACTTTCAATAAATAATAAAATATAGTGTCTGTAGCTTCTTGTGAAGAAAATAGTAAAATGTTCACATAAACGTGCATGCAGATATGTGTCACCAGACCATGTTGACGTGCCTCCGCGTGGGACTTTTGACTGTCTGCTTCTGATAGACCATGTTTTTTTTTTTTGGGGGGGGGATATCTGGGAGTTTCCTGAGCAAACAGGATTATTTCCTACATAACAGGAATCAGGGTAACATTTATCTCTCCGTATAAGAGGTACAAATCACAAATGGAAACCACATAATTAGGGGCGGTCACTGTACTGTAAAGTACAGTATATGACTAGCATTCTGGAAACATGCATTATGAACAAGCTGATCGTTTATCAGGCATGTAAAATTGATGGTAACTGTATTAATATTGCCGGATATTGAGGATTTCCATAACGTTCACAGTTTAACAAGTACCTGCAGCTTCAAGCACCAAAACACATAAGCACACCATCATCATCACCATCGTCATCTTTCAGACTTCCTTTCCTTCCTTAGGATGGCGTGAGGTAGGGTCTAGTGAGCTATAGTCGCGGTGCGTGACTCTGAGGTTGTTATTATCGTGCCCTGGCAACGTACCATTCAAAAGTGCGTCTGATTTCATGTATAATATGAGATGCATATGATTTGTGTATAATAATATTCGTGTATAATATATTCATGCATAATAATATGATTCATGTACAATATGATACGAAATCGGACGCATTTTTGAATGGTAAGTTGCCAGGGTACGATAATGACAGCCTCAGAGTCGTTTGTCGTGACTATAGAAACATCCATTAAATTTCATGGGTGATTAGGAGCTGACTGTTCCTCTTGCTGTACTGTACGTTCTTGTATTATATGAACTTTTTTCATTTAACACATAGACAAAATGGGAAGAGGTGGAATTCACTGGTGCAAAATCAGTCTTGGTCCAGTTCATATTTCATCAGGAAATCCAGTCATGTCAGACTTGGTTCCAGTGTTATTGATCCTGTAGGCTGATTCTGGTAGAATTTATTCTCCAACATGCTTGCGTGCCTCAGTCATGGTCACCAGGCAGCTGTGCATGCTGCTTGATCTCTAGCAGCTTCTCTATACAGTCATTTATTCCTGAGGTTACTCTGTAGATTTTTGTTCATATTTGGTTCTATATCACTGCATTAATTCTGTAAAGTACTGTATTGTAAATTTTGCTCAATTGTCCCCCCCTCCTCCTTTTTTTGTGTATGTGTGTGTGTGTTTTTTTTAAGAGTACATGACTGTGCTTTATTTACTGTGCTGTGCCTTTCAGAAACAACTGATGACAGCCAATCTGACCAGCTTCTTTGTTGCCCTGTACTTCTTCTACCGCCACAACAAATACTGTGAACCTGGCAGTAAGTAAAATTTATAGAAGTTAGGTATTGGTGAAGGTTTATATCCAAGGGATGGTTGAGGTTTATTGCTCATGTAATGCCACTGAGGGATGAGTGAGGCTGGTCCTCATCTTAAATGTCAGGACCAACTTGCCTAGCCCCGGGCTCCTACGCTCCTTTGTGAGGCGACTTAGGATTGGATGATGGATGGATGGATGGTTAGGTACAGCATTTTTAAATGGTTTCAGAAAATGAATAACTCATCATTATACAGTATGCATGGTCATTCTGTCAAGCATGCAGTTATAACCCAGCATTCCACTCAGTTACACACACACACGCACGCCTCGCTCAGGTTGCGAAAAGTTTCATTGATGAAGTGGGTGGTTACTGTCCCCCTTGAGCAAGGGGATGGGTGTGTGCATGTGTGAAGGTCACAGCCTTGCCCATAGATCGGACTATATGAGCTCTCAGCTCCCTTCTAGGAGGGTAAAAGCTGATGATCACTACCACCATCAAGTGATCCTGACCGACCCGGTGAGTTACACACACACACTTGTTCCTTGAATTTACATAATCTACCCTACAGTGAATGGTAGTTGTGCCTATATTGTACCATCTGTGTGTGAATGATTGTGTGGCCCTTGTCATTGGACACACGTTTTAATAGTTCTCCAGTCTTTTGTACATTCTCTTTGTTTGTGGATCTTGACTCCCCCCATTTTGTTAGTGGAAATTAGAGTTGGGATGATGGTCGTGACCATCATCCACTCACTTGACGTAATGCTATGTACTTCTTCCGTCACTTTTATCACTCATTTTCTGTGTCTGCTCTTTCCCTTCCTATTTCTCCTATCTTTCCTATCACATTTTGTTGCTCATCTTTCTTTTTCAGGTGGGTTTACATTGAGTCACAGGCCAAATGGTTTCTTGTGTGCCAGGACACTATTTACAATGCTGGGTGGTAACCATATAACCCATACATGTTCCCTACGTGTCAGGAAGTTGTTTGGCAAAGGGTTAATGCCCCTCCCCGTAAAACAACTAACCCAAAGACAAACGACCACCCCTTACAGGGTTATGGTGTCAGGCTATAGATAGATAGATGATGGTGTTAGTGATAACAGTTAAATTGTGGACCTTTACACTCACTTTTTGCCAAATATCACGACTCTTGCTTGCCATGAGTAAAGTCAGCCAGGAAGCATTAGTCTCCTCTGCTGCTCTGTCATACACACAAAATGCCATTGCCTTTTCACTAGCCTGTTATTAGTCATTTGTCCCTTTTTGTAGGTGTTCAGTTTAAGAAACTAATAAACCCTCAATCTTCTAATTCTTGGTAGGGAGCAAGGCATTGATGATGATGATAAAAGGTGGAGGAGGTGATATAGCATACACTTATACTGTATAGGTGGGATATATCATATCCTAAGCATGAGGTAGTACGGTGTTTACCCTTTGTTCATGTATTTCATGATTTGGAGTTCAGCAGGTCCTCAGTATGTTGTCATATTTACATTCAGTATTGTTTAATCAGGATGCTGTCACACACCCTCAGCATCTTGCCACACATACTCTGATGGTTAAAGTTGTGAATTTAATTCACCTGTGAATCATATTAACAGACTTATTCATCTTAACGTGATTTTTACACTCCACCTGACAAAGTCAGAGGAGGGTATTGTTATCACTGGTGTCTGCATGTAGAGTTGGGCAGCAGAGTGGCTGGCCTGCCATAGAGATTTTGTTTCCGGAGCAAATCTCAGAAAGTATTAACTAAAGAGTCATTAAATTTCATAGTTATGTGTCTTATGGTGCACTGGTGCTTTTTGATAGACAGAATGCTGTGTCTTAAATAGTATTTTTGAAAATAATGAAAAAGTAAAAAGGCATAGAGATTTAGTTTCCGGAGCAAAACTCAGAAAGTATTAACTGTAGAGTCAAGAAATTTTCACATAGTTATGTGTCTTACAGTGAACTGGTGCCTTTTGATATGGGGGGAGGGGGATCTCAGATTTCAATGCACCCTGTATAAGGAATCTGAAGGGACCAGGTTAGGTTTACCATGGATAAACTACTGAAATTTTTAAGTTTTAATGTTTCTGTGTTATATGGAGGGGGGAATATATGCATATATGCTTGGTTAGGTGTCTATATGCTTGGTCAGGTGGAGAGTTGCAATGGTGGTGGTGGTGGTGGTGGTGGTGGTGGTGGTGGTGGTGGTGGTGATGATGATGATGATGGTACGGGTGGTAATGATGATGATGATGATAGTGGTGGTGATAGTTGAGATGATGATGATGACAGTGATGATGGTAGTGGTAGTGTTCATTGAAATGATGATGGATGGTGAGGGTAGTCGAGGTGATGACGATGATGATGATGGTAGTGATAATGATTTATTGAGATGTTGAGAAAGATAATGATAATAGTGGTTGTGGTAGTTGAGATGATGCTGTTGATTTTCTCTGTCATCTTTTTAAGTTTTAATGTCTCTGTGTTATACAAGGGAGGGTGGGGCATTATGCGCTTGGTTAGGTGTGCAGGGAAGTGGGGGAGTATGTGCTATGTCAGTGGAGTACTGCAACAGTGCAGCATTGCCTTTGTTTATACTGTACTGATGCCATCATTTGAAAATTCTTCATGGAAAAAGACTAAAGTCCCATACATGCTGACATCCTAAGGGCTTATTGTTGGTCTGTTTTTGTGTGAAAAGTAAAAGTAGCCTATTCATCCTACTGTCCTTGAAATATTACCATATACTGTACAGTAATGTAGTCTGAATCAGTTGTATGTGTTGTTACATCAGTGTATAATTTTCCTCTCATAATATTGTAGTGTGATACAGGAGTTAAACCCTCTGTTGCAGTGTACTCAGTGTTTGCCTTGCTGGAGTATCTGGTAGTGCTGACCAACATGGGCTTTCATATGACGGCATACTACGATTTCCACCACCATGACTTGGTGGTGTTAGAATGGAAAACGTCCAGCAGTTGACAATCAGTGTGAGGACCAACACAACTCCACAACTCTGGCCATCTCACCTGAGCTCACTCACAGGACATGGTTACTGTGTAGTTAAGGATGCAGTAGAAAAAGTAAGAGAGCACTTTAGATCAGTTGCAACGTCAAGGCTTCATGAGCTTTACAGGCAAGTTCTCTTTCCTTCTATTCATCACCTGTAGTAAACACCTGGAGTAGCTACATTAGTACAATACTATTGTAATTGTGTGTAGTTGTGGATAATTACACATTGTTATCCTTAACTACATGAGAAGGATTTTGTGTGAGGAACCTAGCATGGAGTAATGAAAGTTAAATGGAAAGACTTAATTAGAAAATATTCCCTGTACATGAGATTAATATGATGAAAAATAAGTATTCATTATGTGTTGTTAGAAAGTTACTGGGAAACAGGGACTGATACTAGACTCAGATATGTCATCACAGATTACAGTAAATTATCATTGGTAGTCTCATAACATCAGAAAAATGCAAAAAATGTATGTAGGACACAAGTTAGAAAGATTTGGTTAACAGCTACCACTGATTCCTTTACTTGTCAGTTGTCATCAGCTAAAGTGCATTTGTATTTATGGCACTTCTCTGAATCAAAGAGGAAGACTAACAGTACTGATATGACATGACTGCCTTCAAGTGAACATGGTTAGTTAATCTTCCAGTAGTTTGAGCAATAGACATACCATTGTAATTGGCTAGTTGTACCTTACAGTAGCAGTTTTTGTTATTTCCTCTGTTTGTAATTCCCAGTAGCTTATCCCTCACACCTCCTTTAATCATGTAGTGATGTGCCCTGTGAAAGGTAGGAACTCCATCTTATGTTTATTTTGAACAGTGAAATCTTGATAAGATTTAAGTGCTGATCTTATAAAACATTTCCTGCTCAGCTGTGGCTGTTGTGAATTTTTGCATCATGGTTTAGGTTTATTGTGCTCAGCCATGCATTGCCATACATAATTTATGTTTTATGTTACTTTGATTTTTTTTTTATATGTACAGTATTTAAAGTGCTTTGAGGCATGTTTAGCATCAGTGATTGAATCAGTACAGTTGATCCTTAATTCTTACTAACAACTAATTCATGGATAATAATGATTTATTGATATACCTGTAAATATATGGCAGTTTTCTGTAAATCCTTCTTAAAAATAATGTTTTGTTCATTCATAATAAGAAATGCATGATAAGCATAAGAATTTTATGGTATTTGTCAGAAATAATAATTTTAAACATCTGTTACTAAGTGAAGGATATCAGTATATTTATGTGGTTGTTCTGATTAGGGATCTGCTGTATTTTCTTTCTGAGGTATCACATAAAACTACTACTGTTGTTGCTGCCAAACATAATATGGTAATTGGTCATCTAATTTAGCCTAGTAAACACTTTGCTTGAAAAATTTTTGACCTGATAGACTGCAAATATTGTCATTAAGGTCTTTGTTTTGAGCTTGTCAGAAAGAAATTAGTACAGTAATAGTAAGATGCTCCTTTTCTTCTGTGCACACCCAATAAACAAATTTTATAACTTATCTGCAATGTGTTTGAAGCTCATGGGATGTTTATTATGTTCTAATATATCATGAGGACTGGCTCCTTGTATTTATGTGCAGTGTTCCATATGAAAGAAGAACTGTTTTGTTAATTTGAATTGCTGAAAGAACCATTGTACACGATTTTCCCCAGAGCTAGAGTGATGTGCATTAGTGTCCATTTCAGGAAGTTTGGATTCTTTGGTGGTTTATGGGACTGTAAACCTGCATCATAATGCATAATAGAACCTTACCTTACACTTTTATGATTCTGAAAGTCAAAACAAAAGATCTGCTCTTTGCCCATGTCTGCTTTATATATAAATCATAATGTAAGAATGACAAATAACGTCAACCCAATCCACAGTGTGCCAAAATACTATATAAATCCTACTGAAATTGCATGATTTTTGTTGGTAATTCCGGGCCTCTACTGATGTGAAATTGTAGCAGTAATGGTTAGTCCATTATTATGCGTTAGAGGGCCTGGGGCATGGGAAGGCCTGACATAGCATAGACTTGGGGCCTTCCATGACCTGGGCCTTCTGTGGCTTCCAAAGGGAGTAATAAAGGGTTTGCTGTTACTGTTACCATTTTAACCATGCACAATTTGCTCTGCAGTCACAGTTTGTTGCCATATTATCCATTTTTGAAGTGCAGCTATGTTTCCTAATATGTGTCCTCCTGCTGATCTCTAAACTGCAATCTCAAGCATGGTATTGTTGCCAAGTATTTGATGTTCAATGGTTTCATCATAAAAGATGGTAGAAAAAAAATGTTTCAAAGATACAAGCTTTATGGTATAAAAATGGGACCATGATCTTATAGTATAGTATTGTAATACAGTATAACAAATCATTACAGTACTGTATTTAAGTAATGGTCATATGCATGGTTCCTGAGCATAAACATTAAAACATGAGTCACAAATTTACATTGTTGAGTTGTGTTGTTCCTCACGAGACAGTATTTTAGGTTAAGTATATATATATATATATATATATATATATATATATATATATATATATACAGTATTGTAATTATGTTTTTCATCAGAATTTTAGTATAATCTCATTAATTTATCTAACTTTATGGTATATAAGGCTACATTTTTTTTTTTTTTAACTTTGTTACAAGGACATTATGTTGTAAAAGGTAGCTAAAGCAAGACAGTATTGGTTTTAATAATATGCAGTAAGCATTTATAAAACTATGTACTGTTTGATATTGCTTATGGTCAAGTAACCATCAGATATACTCTGTATAGCTTAGTCTCTTAACCCCTTTGCTCATTATATTATGTTTCAGTTCTCTTTGGCTTGAGCTCCTGGTTATATTGAATTATAAATTCCTGTGTTCTGTATTATACAAAAAGATTATAACATGAATCTAACCACCAATCAGTAAGGTACTGTATTAAGAAAAAATTGCAGGTTGGGTGAAATTGGCCATAACAATGTGACTGATTCAGCCCAATATACCTTTTCCCTCCTCCTCATCCCCGTTCATTCTCTTACTTATTCTGTCTTTCATCATATATATATACCCTTTCCCCCCACATTTCTAATAAATAAATGTATAGCATACACAGCTGCACTCTCTCCCCATTCTAGTTCACTTCTCATCTGGTCCGTTTCCAACATTGTACTTCTCTTCAGGTTTCCATTTCTTCCCTTCAAGTTTTGGATCAATCTCTTATTAGCTAGAACCACCCTCAGATCAGTCTCATAGCAGTTTTGCTTCCCAATGAGGGAAGTGTGAGGCAGAGGGAGGGAGGAGGGGAAGCAGCAGAGGTAAAGTATGGGAAAGATGGAGAAGAAAGAGGATTGGAGAGAGGTAGGGGAGGTGGCATGGGATGAATGTTGTGTGTGTGTATGCGCATATATATACATATATATATACTGTATATTTAACAGGATGAACTAAGAGGGGATGGAAACAGAAGATGTGATCTCTAATGTGCATGTAGTGAGGTATAGACGGTTGGAGGTTCAGTATGCTCGCCTACCCTCTATGAAAACACTGAAAAAGTTCAGCAAAGGGAAATGGTCAGGAACAGGCCTTGTAGGCTGGTGAAACAGGAACTCCACTTTGGGAGTACCGCTATGTTCAACTGGTGCTACAGTTTACTCCACATGCATGCATGAGAGAGAGAGAGAGAGGTTTATGGATGTCTTGTTTGGCATGGGGAGGAGCTGGGAGATATTTGTCAAGTGAAGGAAAGCACCAGGAGAGTTGGTGTGCCTAGATAGCTGTAAGGAAGGATGGAGTTTAATAGAAATTATTGCTGAGGTTGCTGGAAGGAACATAATCATTTATAGTCGTATTAAACGTGGGTATGGTTCATACATTCGTACAAAACACAGCACTGTTAACCCCTTAACCGCGGGTCGTGACTTTCGTGATGGTCGGGTGCAATGGATCATACCGTGGGGCGTCACTTGAGTGCCTCTGTGCTATTTTTAATTCCCCCGGGCTTTCAGGTGGTGACTTGTATCATCTATCAGCACTGCCAATGTCCAACAATAGTCAGAGCAGCTGATGTCATCAGTACTCCCATCCATTGTTGACAATTTAGCCATTTTCCCCCATTCTAGACTCCCCTCCCTACCTCCCCTCCATTACCCACTTGTGTCATCTGGTCAGCCGCTCTGTGCTAAATAAATCTTCCTCGGATTTTTCCACTGTTTTCATCCATTGAAGTGAGACCTATGCCCTATTCTTATACAAAATAATATACAGTATATATATAAAAAATAAGGTAATTGATAGTGCCATACACCTGGAATTGGCTAATTATCACTTGGCAACATCCAACCTGCACTTGTTCGCTAATTTCCCCTGCTTTTTTTTCCTGTCAAATATGCCGTATGAGCTACTCTTGTAATATAAATGTATATAAGAAAGGAAGGGAGAAGCCTGAGTGATATTTATATTCACCTGGAACTACATAATTTGTTATTTATTGTTTAGATTTCCTACGACTTATTTCTTAGCATATACATTAGCAGCTGACATTTTCAACTCTTGGGTACTGAGATACAGTCAGTTCGCTCTCGTGTTTCACAGTGAAATGACACTCCTCCATTTCTGCCGCTTTTGCGCCTATTATAAAAGGCCCTACCCCTACTAAACATCATGTGGGAAGTGGTAAAGGACTGTAGATATATACTGTATAAGTGTAATCAAGTATGTACTAGAAATAATAAAGTGTGAGTGTGTATATGAGTAAGAAATGACAGAATACCAGCGGCGAATTAGTGCGAGTGGGAGGTTCGTAGGCGCTCGTATTTTACATTGCTTTCACAGTGTTTTTTTTTTTTTAGTTTGGATTCCAAACTACTTGGAAATTACTGAATAGTGTTTCTAGTGATATCTGGCAGTGGTATTCAGAAGTCTCCACAAGTCCTACGGTAGTCAACGAGTGCTAAAAAAACATCCCAGGAGAAAGCTGAAGGTATGTGCCATATGCATATATAATTATAATATTCTAGGACTAATAACTGATTTTTGGCAAATATTTTTAAAAAGTCAGTCGGAGTGCAAATATCCCTGCGGGAATGGCCCGGCATGCCTCCGACAACCCCGGGGTGTAAGGGTTAAACAAGACATATTCTGAGACTGTACTGTACACTTGTACAGTGTATTATGCATTACATAGTGTGCGCCATATTATTTGGGGCTTGGGTGTTTTTATTTATTTTTTATTTGGATGATTCGAGCATAAAAATACAGAATAAGTAAGAGGAATTGTTTTAGATAACTCTGCTGTAAAGAGGATGGAGTTCAGCTAGAAGTAAAGGGGTTAAGTGTCATGTGACAGAACTTGCTGTGTGGAACATGCAAATTTTTTTTCTTAATGTACAATGTATGAAGATGAAATATCATTTTTATTTAAATGCATTTATTAGTTACGTACTGTACTCATATATTCCATATTTTATTAAAACAAATTTATTTATTTATTTTTTTTATTATTATTTTTTTTTAAAGTAGTAAGTAAGAAACAAATGTTGTGTGACATGTAATTCCAAGTTAATGTCATCAGAAGGATGTTCTCTGATATTTTATTCTTGCCACATTAAGATAATTTATTTCAACTTAAGAAAAGTCTCTCATACTAAATGGATTAATTAAGGCTGTATTGAACTTTTCTAGTTCAAAAAGCCATAAAAAAAAAAGTAATGTAGTAGCAAGAATAAGATATAAAATATGTAACGAAGTTAAGGAGTTAAATTAGATTCTGGAAACAGTAGGAAGGAGAATGAGAATTACAATCAGGGTTTTGTTGACAAGGGGGGACTGGCCTTGTCTCTTCGGAGCTTGTTGTTTCTCTTCCAAAAGTAAATACTTTGCTCAAAAATATCCCCTGGGGAAAATGTTTATTTGAAAAATGTTTTTATTTAGTTTTTTTCCTATAAGTTGTAAATAGTAAACTAAACTGAAAATGCACCTAAAAGTCCGTGAGCGGAGCTTCGATCTGCAAGCCCCAGTTCTTCCTTCCCAAAGCCTGACATAGTGAAATGAAACCCTCATAGTGTATAAGGATTTAATATAATACTGTGTAAAATGACTCCTTAAGTACTGTAAAATATCATAATTATAGGAATAGTAATGGCTTTAAACTACTGATTTGAACCTGCTGTTATGTTTTACTTATTGAAAACTTCTGATTATGAATACCAAGATGTGTACTGTTGTATTATGAGCAGAATGGTGGGTACACTCAGGGGGCCAAAAGTGCTGCTACTGTTCCACTGCTTGTACTCCACATTTAGGGCTTGTCATTTCCTGTCCTTCCTGATGCAGTATTGCCACATCAGAAAGCAGTATATATGGGTGGAAGAACATGCCATGCCCCTTATAGCAGTGGAATATTAGCTACCTGAGTGAAGTGGGAGGAAATTGAAGTTAAATATTAGGTAGAATATTTGTCCCCGACTGTACTTGAATTAACAGTTTTAACAGTGCTGTACAGATAAAAATGCTCAAGTAAAGCATTGCTTAGGTAACAAGAAAAGAATTACTATATTGTATGCAGTTTTATGTATGTACTGCACTCAGATATTACAGTATAAGAATCCATCATTATTTCTATGAGGTAATTTATTTTATGTATGGTTGTGTTAGCTTGCCAGCATCATGAGTTAGTGATGCTGTTGGTGTAGAAAAGAAGAAAAATAGTTAGTACAACAATTAGCTTTTTAGTAAGTACCAGAGAAATGAAATACAAAAGCCATTTGCAGCCATGAGTTGTACCAAGGTAATACCCAAAGCGACAATAATTTTAATACAGTATATATATCTATGGACTGTA
>JAGKTI010001321.1:10426-21044 GCA_018397915.1 Birgus latro | reverse complement strand
CACCAACCCCCTCCCAGCACAAATGTCCACTAAAGCACTGCCATTCTCATCCATCTCTGCAGGCACACCCCACTCACCAACCACTCCATCCACCTTCTCATTCCCTACTTTTCCATTCATATCTCCAATCAGAAACACTCTCTCATTCCTTTCAAACTTTTCCAAGCAGGCTTCCACATTTGTCCAAAACTCTTCTCTCACTCTACTTACACGATCTTGCGTTGGCGCATACACGCACACAATTGCCCACATTTGTAGTCCAACTTTCACTCTTACCCACACAATCCTTGACCCAACTGATCCATACTCTCTTACATTCTCCTTCCACCTGTTGCTCACAACAATACACACTCCCTCTTTCGCCCTCTCATTCTCACCCACTCCCGCGCATATACCCCATCCATATTCCCATTCTCTCACACTCTCACCTCGCCATTTAGTTTCAGTTATTCCACATATATCCACTTTCGCACTCTCAAGCACCTGTACAATCTCTCTCTCTTTCACCTCATCATTCATACCCCTCACATTCCAGGTCGCAATCTTAATCTCGTCCTTTGTCCATTCCTTTGTCGTCAACTTTTGGTCAGTCCTGGTCCGAGGCTTCCTGTTTGTATTTTTAGTTAGTTGTTTTTACGGGGTGGGGCACTAACCCACCACCAACCCTTTTAGTCGCCTCTTACGACAAGCAGGGATACTGGGGGAGAATTCTTGAAAAAAAACCTTACCCCCAGGGGGAAAATTCCTTGCTTCACTAATGAGGGTGAAAATATAAAGATGTTATATTGCTTTTGCCGTATAATGCTCTTCATTTGTGTGTACTGTATATGGGATATTGCCCAGGCTGTAAAATGCATAGTTTTGCTATATGACCCTTAATAGTTGCACTTGTACTGATCTCACAGTTATAATCAGTACATGGCATGAATCAGCTAATGTCCCTTAAGCTATATGCAGAATGATATTTAGCCAGGTAAGCACAGTGTAAACAACACAGTATTGCTGTAGCCACGTTCTGCAGTTTAACTCTGGTGACTTTTTAACATGGTGTAGCTTCATTCCATATTTTACTTAGTGATTATAATTATTCTTTGTCTTCCTTCCATATCTAATGATTCTCTTTTTGGAAAACTAAGATCATTGTAATTTTGTGACCACATGGAAGGTTTTCATCATACTAAATCGACCAACTGCTGTTGTCATCATAGTACAGTACTGTATTTGAGGTAGTGGTCCCCATCTTTACTGATGGATCACATGCAAATAAAGATTAAAAACTGATAGTGTATGTAGACGATAAGCCCATACCATTTGTTGACAAATGGACAGTTCACAGAATATTATGGGTGTTCCAGACTGCTTGAGTGTTTTGTGTGAATAAATGGGAAGTAGCTGCTGTATAAATTTTCCTTTTGTGCAGTTATTATGTTTGGATCAAGCATTGCATTATTGCGGACAGTATTTACATTATCATTATATGGCCTGCTATTTTCACATGTGAGGTAAGGATAGCTTGTGGACCACATTCAAAATCATATTTCAAAGTTTTTTGCTTTTTTTTTTTTTTTTTTTTTCCAAATTAAGCTTAAACTGCAGATCATGCCTTGTTAGTGTTGATGCTTTGCCTGTTTTGCTTTTAGTGTTCGAGGCTTCTTATCCAAAGATATACTGGATGTTATAGTGAATGAGTGTGGTATGTTATAGTGAATGAGTGTGACCTAATGCATAATATTAATTTAGTGAAGACCTTTTACTGTACTGCTTGTCCTTACCCAACTTCTGAGTCTTTATCTACATCTGTCTCTTGTGATGCACATGTAATAGCAGGTTGCCAGGTTATCTATATAACAGCATATAACTGTATTTTGCCAGATCAGGCTCAAAAATCAGAGAAAGTAACACTTTATAAGTGTGAAGCATTGCTTAAAAAAACTAAGCTAATGTAATGAAGGAGTTTTTCTCTGATTATTTTGTCATTAACTACATAACTGGGAAATTGATTTGAATGTAAACCATCTGGCACATGGAATGCCACATTAAGGCACTGCAACTGAAGCAAGGCATTTTATCCATGCTAGGTTAAAAGTGGATGGTTTTAAGAGGGTGACCGTCCATCACTATAAGTCTCCTTGGATAATAAACATACATTGGGTAAACTGAGACCACCTGGGGTAATTGTGGCCATGTAAGGAAATAGTCATTAAAAATCAGTGCCTAGGAAACTGTGGATATGACCAAGATAATTCTGGTATAGTTCTCTTGACATCATGTATATTTCTTCATTTTTTTTTTATAATTTGTTAATTTATAAAGGCTCCAACATCCTTGCACATGTTGCCGTTGATCACCTAATGGCACGACGATGAACAATAATGGGCTTAATATTGACCCCTGATGCACACCAACATTCACAGAAAATTCATCACTCAAATCTCCCTTCAGTCTCACTAGGGTGCAAATATCCTCATTCATTGCCACTACCACTCTAACCTACCACTCCTCAATCTCAAGCATTCTTATTGCCCACTTCACCAGCTTCCTGGGCACTCGTGTCAAAGGCTTCCTCCATAGCAACAAAAACATGTTCAACTCCCTTCCTTCCTATTTGCTTTTCCTGAATATTACATCAGTCGTCCCACTGCTTGGCATAAACCCAAACTGCATCTTATCAGTAGTCATGGTTTCCCTTATAATACCGTCTAGAACTTTCTCCATTACCTTTGTTGCCTGGTCCAAATGCTAATGCTTCTATAATTTCCTCTTTCCAGGGCATCATCCTTTCTGTAAAACACATTTACAATCTCACTCTTCAACAAGTCATCATTCTTTCTGTAAAACACATTTACAATCTCACTCTTCAACCAGTCATCTGGAACAATACATGTGTAGAACAAATACTCATGCAGTATTCATAGCAACGTGAGTTCACATTTTGTTGAAATAAAATTTGTATTTTGGTGATCATTGTTTTGAAGATGTAGGTATTCATTTTACATATGGGTGAGGAATATACCATGCCTCCATAACTACCAAAAATATCTATGTCGTATTCATAATTTCTCAGGAACTTTTTAAAAGGTTATTTCCTCAGTTTCAGTCACCTTGGGTTGTCTTACTTACACTTTTGTATGGTATGTAGTTGCATATCTTGAACACGGTAAACACGCCTTGTGAGCACCCATAGTAGGCACCAGCCCTCTACCTTAGTACATAATTGTACTTATAAGAGTACATCTGTAATAAAAGTAGAAAACGTGATAGTAGTAAGAATAGATGTAAGTCTGTTTCCAATAACTAGTAGTCATGTACCAACAATACTGTTAATTTTATTGTTTGTGTTGAAGCATAACCCATTTACTGTACTGCAAAGAGTTTTATCAGGTGAAGAAAATGATTTTTAGTTAACCATGGTAGAATATCTGAGTTTTACCATCACAGTTCACGGGTTATAGAGATTATGTTACCCCTCCTTCCCCCTTTTTTTTTCTCTCAAGATTTTTCTCAGGTAAATAGTTTCCATTTAATCACAGTAAAATACTACAGTTGTACCACTGCAGTAAAAGGGTTATGAATGTGCAAAATACAATACACTACATTATAGTAAGTTTAATCCTTCAATCCAGATATGTGTTTACTGTTTTATTCTTGCAGCCTCCAAGTGGTATTTATTTAACTTTGAGAAGACCTCTTGTAAAGAAAGAGAAAACAAAGGTTGCATGTAATTTTTTCAGTTCAAAATGTCTGTCCAAAGCTGAATGAAGTTGTCTGGAGATAGCAAGATTAAAATGAAAAATACATCATTGGATTGAAAGGGTAGACACTGCAGTCCTGCAAGCCACTTTGATAGCTTACAAACTGTATATCATTCACAGCACAGTACAGTACAGTAAGTCCTTGTTATAAGCAACTTATTATGATCTTTCTTGCCACTGAGTCCACATTCATTACAGAAAAATTGCCCTTGAATCCAGGCAATGTCCTTTGTAGCTTATTCTTGCTGCTACCTTATGATTTTATTCAACTAAGGAAAGCTGTCTCATAGTAAAGGGGTTTGTTAAAGCTATGTCTCAACCCTTGCCATTCAGGTACACTATGAAAAGCTTATTAAAGTCATTAGAAGATAAGAAAAAGCATAGATGACATTTGTGGACTCTGTGGCTTTAAAAACTCTTCTGCTGCCCCTAGAGTTAATTTACCAGTTCCCCCAAAGTATAACAGTTGTAATGTAAACTTGTGAGATTTTAGAACTCATCCCTGACTTACAACAAGGACTGCCTGTAATCTGCTTCTTGAACTTGCCAACTATGCAATGATTGCTGTACCCAGAATCAGTTTGCAGTCACTATGCTTGTGATATCATTGATGCCTTTAACTAGGGTAAGCATAGTATCGTATCTAGCATCTAAATGATAGCTTTGTAATGAATTAAGAAAAAATTATGTGCTGTATGATGACTGATGGATATGCTTGCTCTCTCAGTTGGTATTTGCAGGGAATATGGGCTGGGTGTTGTTATTACTGTTTCACGGTATTATTTCTTTTTAACAAAAATTTCATTGTTTTGAAGTTCTTCATTGCAGTGACATCATTTTTGTTGTGTTTTGGTATCTGTAGACAATTTTATTCTACACAGGGTAAATGTTTCATATAAGTGGGATTGATATTGTCTTTATTACTCCCATCACCACCTGAGATCCTTCCTAAGCTGAATAAAATCGATTAGTAGTTGCCTAATAAAAATTAAAAATACAGTACATCATCACAGTAGAGAAGTTAATATAAGGTAAACTTTGTACCATTTATGATTACTGTATGTTGGTATACTCTGTCCTGTTTAACTTGGCCTAAATTAATCTTGATTGTTGAGCTGTATCATGAGACTGAATACTAGAATATGATGCTAGTCATGATGAAATGCATATGAAAAGATGTAGAGCCACAGTATTGTCATATTCTATCACTGAACTACTGTATGTGGAATAAACTGCAAAAGAAAAGAAAATTCCTCCAAGTGGAAGAATTACAGATGTGGGTTGGGAATGACTGACTAATCACTGTTACTGTAATTAAGAAAATAATAACTGTTTTTCAACACAAGGATTTGGTATGAAATGTACTGTACACAGCCAAGTTTCTTATAATACATGAGAATTACTAATACATGAGAATTACTTTTTTCCCCCCCCATCAGTACAGGAAGTCTTTGTTATTGCTGTACTTGCCTTTTTTGCATTCTATTTGGGTATCAATACTTTTGAAGTTGTCTGGCATTAGCTGTAATAATACTAGACTTGTTACAACCATATGAGAATTAAGTCCACAGTTAATTATAAAAAAATAGCCTACTAAAGTCCCATTACTACCATTAAAGCTGATTTGCCTGTTTTCCCCAATTTATAGTATAGTATCGGTTTTAAGGTCTGTATAACAAGGACTGCCTGTATACACAGTATAAATAGTACTACTGTATTATTTACTGTCCCACTGATTTTGGATATGATGACTGGTAACCATATATGTATGTTCTGTGTTCAAACTGATTTCTGTAGATGTACCTTAAGCAAAAGTTCATATACATGAACAGTGGTAACCAGTTTTGACGTGTTTATAATAAGTTCTTTGTAACAGTAGCAGTGTTAATGATACTGTATTAAATTGTATTGATTAGTTTTTATCCTGAAAGGAAATATGGATGCATGTACAGTGGTTCCTCATTTTATGCACATTTGCAGTGAGTGTCCCCCCTTGTATGTGAGGTCGGAACAATAATCCTTGTATAACCCTGGATACACGTCAAACCAATACAACGTGAGATGGCAGGCAAAAGACGGCCAAATCCAGTGTTACTGCTGACACCATGAGCCCCCTCATACACCTTTCTGTCTTCCAGAGCCAAAATAATAGCTGCTCCCCAGAGCCATCTTCTGACAGTGAAGTCATGGGGCAATGTGACATACCTGTAGGTTGCTCCAGTGCAGTGTGGCCATTTTCTCGTTTTTGACCACAGGTACTGTTTCATGGATCTTACGTTAGTACTGTACCTGTCATTAATGGTTATAATTTTATGCATAAAATGCAGTAAAGAGATCATGTAGGAAAAAGGACTGAAAATTTGTTTTCTCAGAGGGATGCTACCTTATGAGGATTACTGTCCCTGCCTCACGGTGCATGAACGATTTTTGTTGCCCATAATGAATGGAGCATACTATGAGAAACCACTGTTATACATTTTTATTCCATATTGAGCAATACCGACAATCAGTCTGTCTTCCTTTGTATGTATATTTTTTGCCTATTCAGTCCTACAAATGAGCAAAAAGACATATAAATCACTGCAGGGAGATGCTCAAAATTATTGATATTTTCATGACAGTTCTCAACTAATTTAATTTGACTTTGTTTCATAACTCAGTATTTGAATATTACATTTACATTCTGTATTTAAGTACCACTCATCACACATCCTGTAATTACTTACGTAGTACCAAAATTACCTATTCCGTTGAAATGAGGGCTTGGTACTTAGTGTATTATCTCAATGTCTGCCTGGTATCCAAAGTACTGTAGTTATTTTGTGTGTTGGTAAAACCCTGAATGTTTATGTTTCACAGTGCTGTGGTGAGGTGGCAGTGGGGCTTGACCATAGTTATGATTAGTTTCCAGGCTCATCCACAGCCAGATCTCAGAGTCCCTATGTAGGCCATTAGTTGCTGAAATAAAAATGAAGTCCTTCACCCATATTTCATTTTCCTCATGAATTTTTTGTGTTTCAACATTATATACTGTTTATGATACAGATAACTGTACAATATATAATCCCTTGTACAGTGTTGTTATGAGTTCGAGTATGAGATGGATATTGGTCCAAAATGTATTTTTAATGTTCATTTGCTGTTGTCGCTAAAACCTTGTCTGTCTGGGCAAGAAGAACCATTAATCACAGTATGCAACTGCTTCTGTGAGGCCATTCTACAAGTACAGTACAGTAAATACACTGTGCAAGGAGAGTGCGGGGAAATGTGAGGAGGTTTGGCTCTTGTGTGGATGCTGCAGGTGCTTTGCTCCACCCAGGGTGCAGCATCACCATGCATAAGTTCCTTGTCAGCAACTTCCTGTTCACTATGTAAGCAGAACTGATTTAGGTATTCAGTCATGCATAAATAGATATATAGATAGTTTGTTGACCATAAATTATATAGTGCTTGTACACTAAATGGTTGGTGTAGAAGACATATACAACTATATACATCTTTGTAGGTAACAGTTACTCGTATATGGTCTAAAAATCTCCACACAAAGGCAGTAAACTGATATTTAAATCACAGTAACAAACTGAATCTGACCATAACATTAAATGAAACTGAAACAACCGAGTTACATTCACCCGAACTATTACGTAAATAAAGTTTACGCAAACATCTAATAGCCTGTAGTGTATATTATATTCTCCAATCCATCGCAATATATCCTGCATTTTACTTACACTTTGCTAAGTCACTGGACTTTGAATTGGCAACTTTATTTAAAAAAAAATCAACACTAACTTAAAATGGAACACAAACAAACCTCACTAATACGAGTAATTATCAGGCTTATATGGAAATAATCTTATGTATTATCTCAAACACAGTTAAAGAGTTATCAGCAGGGACGATAATTTGTCGCAAAGTAGTAAAACCATATGTATGCTGTGTGATGGGACACTTTCCACCATGTGAAGTTCTGCCTGTATGGCCTCGTATGGGGATAAACGCTCATCTCGTGGCAGTCGACCCACCCCTCCTGTTCCATTTGCCACCGAGTGCCCAATCACACGAAAACGACTGAACGACATCCTGTGGATCTCGTTCATATTAAGATTTTTTCTGTAAACATCATGGACTGACAAATTAGGGTTCACATATTTATAAACTACTCTCCTTGATGACTCAGACTGGAAAATGGAATGCTGTAAGGTACTCATTGTCAAATGATCATCATTGATGTCACTGTCATTCAATTCCCTTAAATAACGGCTGGTCGGAGTTTGCAGCGAGGGCAACCCTGACGCAAAGGATGAGGGCATCGTCCACGAGGTCACGTCTGTCATGCAACGCAGTCCGTGCTTATTTCGGTATCTGAAAATCATATTTCTTGATTTCGCTCATTCCATGTATTAGTGAAATAATGATAATAATGGTGATGATAGATATTGCTGCAGCAGAAGCTCCCAGAGAACACACACACACACACACACACACACACACACAGAAATTTAAGGTAATTATGAGACATTTTAATCCTTTCAGCACTGCTACATCTTTTTCGTTTATTCTTTCTATTGCCAGTGAAGTGGTTGGCAGTAGTCTCCATTACCCATGACATTCCTTTTGTTTTATTCTTGTTACCACCAGGCAATTATTACCTATTTCAAGGATGACATTTCACAGTGAAGGTTTTATAAATAATCTTCAATAACCTTTCATTGCGATAGTCTATTTTATTCTTACCAATCGATTTTTTTTTTTTTTACTGCAATACCTGTGGACTGCTTCAGAGTTGTATGAAGGTGTGTGAGCTGCGAGGCATGATTTTCAGCTAACTCTTTCACCATAAGGCCCATATTCTCGTCGGTTAAGGAAGCTCCCCAATACCTCTTCCTAAGCGATTAATTTTGCTTATTACTACTCTCCTCTGTGTCATTTAAATCATTCAAACACCACCATAATCAGCATAAAGAACAAACTGATTAACCGTATCCAGAAATAAATCGCTAAGGAAGAGGGGCGAGGGAGCTTCCTGAACCGACGAGTATACAGACCCAGGAGACCTCCCTTAACCTGAATAAAATTGTACGTTGTTGGCCTGACTGAAATGAAAAATATCCTGACACCGACGGGGCTAAAAAAAAAAAAAAAAAAAAACTCATTTACAGTCCCGGGGTCCACTACAGTTCGTTCACCTTAATTTGGCCCAGATTTTCGTCCTTTTGCGGCTAATTTCACGCACCTCTGAGGAAGAATATGACGGCTTACATCCTTTCCGTGGCACTGCTTTGAAACCAGCATTATATTCTAGTGATAACCTTCTGCTACAACTAAGCGTTCAGGATAGAGAGATAGCAGTTTTTGGCCATGTTAAAGTGAAAAGAGTGCAGTGATTAAAGGTACACGGGGCGGTGCAGGTTATGAAACGTGTCAACCTTGGGGATTTTTGTCGGTCTGTGTTGTGCGGGCAGGTCACGTCCTGGTGGGGCGGGGTTGTGACAGGAGGGAAGGTGGAAAGGTGACAGCCAAGGGGTCAAGATGTTGTGGGCTTAGGCGGCTCCGTGGCACCTCTCCCTTGACTGGTTTATTTCTGATTACGAGACGCTTATATTCTATTGCATGTTATTTATGTAATCTGTGTTCATAACAGGACGACATGTATATACGTTACAGGTATATCCTTAATGCCTTATTTCCTGTTACCTGCTCCGGCGAGTACTATGAGAAGAAAAAGGAAAATTACTTTTTCTTCCATGCCCCCTTGTTGGAGAGGATAAGTGGGTGACAGTGTCTAGGGAACGTATTCCAAAATTTCGGAAGGTTTCAGGCATCTCTTTCTTATAAGTTTATTTCTGCATACGGTACGTTAACATCAACCTGTTTGTTATCTATGTATCCTATGTTGATATAAAAAATATACGATAAATAACATACGAGAATAACTGATATGAGGTATGCAGACTTTACAGAATGCGTCCCTAGGTGGTATGCATTAGCTGCCCTGATAGCCTGCCAAACCCACGTGGCCTAAGACAGGGTCAGTGTGCCTGTGTCTGAACCTCCTACAGGTGCCAGCACTTACAAAATTCCCCTGGGGTAGGATTCCAGCCATGTGCTTCACGGTGGAGCAGAGGATTGTTTAACTTTGCCACACAGCTCCACGGAACGCACAGCAACCACAGTTTACCGATCTGAACAATATCTGTGATGGTGTGGAAGAGAAACACTGTTCAATACTACAGCATGGTGTAATACTGAAACGCTATTCGAATATTTTCTAACCTTTACTACTTTCTTTTTCTTTTCAAATACCGATGTGCGGTTTTTTTGCGGCCAAGGAGAGACGTATTCAAATGGCATGGTTAGTTCTTGTCTCCACTAACCCCTCACTACGGAAGGTGTTTGGTAATCTTAATAAAATCAAGTGGTACCAAAAAGAAAAAAGCAAACAAACACTGTACTGAAGGGGATAAGGAAGAGATGCGGTGTAGTGGAACTGGTAAGAAAAAATACTGTGAGTTTGTGTGAACTTGTATAAAGAAATTCTGAAGACCGCCTGAGGATAGGGTACGCTACCTAAGAGTTTTTGAAAGAGTGACTGAAGGTAAGGTTCAAAAGGAAGGTCTCATATGGCTCGGGGAAACGGAGAAGAGTACACTGGTGAGAAAATGAGAGGAAGGAGAAGAGCCAGAGTCTGAGGATGGTAAAACTGATGCTGAATAAGGGAACGTAGGAGAGAGGCTATTCTACCTTGCTCGTACCTACAGATGTGAAGGAGGGGATGGGCGTGCAGGAAGTAGCGAACATTCTATATGATGATGATGATGATGATGTCTGTGTACGAAAGTGTGTGTGTGTGTGTGTGTGTGTGT
>JAGKTI010001320.1:51502-88945 GCA_018397915.1 Birgus latro | reverse complement strand
CTTCAGGCATTATTCAGCTCTCCTTATTTCTCTTGAAACACCTTTCAGTTCTGCTTCTTTCTATCCAGACATCTTTCACATCTTATGTGTATTTCTTTTCAGGCAGCTTTCAAACTCTCCATATTTCTCTTCAGCTATCTTTGAGCTCTTCCGTTTTCTCTGAACCACTGATTATCCAGTCTTCTCATCCAAAGAAAAATTTGTTTTTCACCTTGCACTATGCTGTGTCACTTTATATTTACACTTCCACACTTGTTTTCAAGTCTTATTTAACATACCACTGATCCTTCATATGGAATCACCATTTACACATATTACTATATATCTGGATCTTTTCTGACACTATATTTACACTGACAACAACTGTTCTTTATTCACATTTTTATTTTGTTTTTATCCATATTCTCTCACTGCTTGCTTTCCAAATATGGGAGCACTAAATACATTACTACTGTATTGCTAGTGACCCCTTTTTCTACACTTTCAAGGTTTTCACTTATTATTCCATAACATATTTACATAAGTTGCTGCATTATATCCGGCTGCAGGTGCAAAATGCATAAGTTACTCTATCACTAGTGGCTACTTTTTCAGTTTCTACACATTTACCCTTACTTTCCAGATTCACATGTACACTAGTTTCGGGATATTGTACTATCATATTCAGGTATACACATACTGCACCACCAGTGACTCCTTCTTACACTGCTTAAAATGATTTACATTGTTTTATATTCAAACTGATATTTTCATTTTCTGCACATATAGTCCACAGATTTTAACTAGGTGGAGACTTTTGTACATTTTACAGTTCATTTTCTGCGGATCAGAATCCATAGCACTTCCCATTAACTAACAGCATACTCTTGTGTTTATCCTTTGTTACGGCTCATCATTAATGATGTAGATGNTCATGTTTACCATTACTCTCAAGTCATTAGCCACTATACCAACTCAGGTGTCTTCTGCTATGATTCACATTAGGCTGAACATAAGAAACTGTGACTCACTCCTGTGAATTTAGGACAGACTTATGCCTTATGACGCAGTTTTAATGTTTTATAAGTACGGTGACAAATCTTTATTCTTCCATAGGTCAGGACCTGACTTATTTTTAATTGCTGGATTCATAAAAAAAACTTAGCCTAGAAGCTATTAATACGAAAAAGGTAATGGCAAAACAACCCAGGACCATACCCAACACTCTGGATGGAAGGTGGCCCTAATCCATAAAGGAATTGCCATTCAATTTACTAAAAAAAAACATTCGGCTCAAAAGGCACTTTTAATTTGTTTTAATCACTGAAATGAGACGGTGGTAACATTTAAGTATGGTATCTACCCTATCTCCTGGTACTTGAGAGGAGCACCTCTGCGCAATGGAACCGATATAACCGAGTTGGCTGTGTTGTCCATTATTCAAGCTTCTCTAAACTCCATCACTGTTATATATACACATACTTAACTCCCTCTCCCCCTCTCCGGAGGATGATGGACTGCAGAAAGGCAACTTTAGCCTGCAGACCACCTGCTGGGTTGCACCAACAAATGCCTCCATCCATACCTCCTAACCAATATTTTGTTTCTCCAACCTACTTTTTTGTTCATCAAGCCAATCAAATCTACTGCCAGATCATTAATTTCAAACCAGTTTGCCCACAAATCTTTCATCCATGCCTTTCAATATGTCTTCATCAATTCGTCTCCACTAAACAATCTTTTACAGCCAACCCACTGAAGGGTCCTTTGTCTGGGTTGAGATTCTTTGTGAGCAAACCCAAAGTGAGGAAGTAACTACCACGAGATCATTTTCAGGGTGGCTCACATCAGGAAGGGAAATGAGCAACCCAAGGAGTTTCCACCTCATACTACAATGGGGTTAGAGCCAAACCTTTCCAAAGTACTCAGATCAATCCGTTCCACTCTAGTGGATAGGCGAGAATCCCCAAACCAAGAACATTCTCCTACAGCAGCAGCCCAACACACTCTCTTATAACTTGGCACTTAATTTTAACTGGCATGAGACTACTTTCTTTGTCTTGGAGGACACTTATGCAGTACCGCAGAGGGATCCACTGTCTATATCCTCCTTCCATCCCCCAACAAAGGAGGCTGGTGAACTGCAGGGAAGGGCAATTTTAGCCAGCAGTTCAATGGGTCCATGTTTATATAATCCAGGGACACAACAACAGTCTTCATTTCTCCTCAAGCCTTCTCAAGTCCATTCTCAATTAATCTCTGTAAGCCACGCTAACAACCCTTTCCGTGTCCATTCTTAATTCATGCGTTTGCCTCGTTAAAAATCCCTCTTTTCTCCTCATAGCCATTCTCAATTAATGTGATTGTCTCGTTAACAATCCTTCTCATTTCTCAATACTTATCTCCACTCAGTTAATCTCTGCCTGCCACACTAACAATCCTTCTCATTTCTCAATACTTCTCATCTCTATTTAGTTAATTCCAGCCTACCGCACCAACAATAATTCCCATTTCTTCTCGTCTCCGCTATCAATTAATCCATCTACCACACTAACAACCCTTATCACGTCTCCTCAATCCTTTTCATGTCTGTTCCCACTAAATTCCGGTCTGCCAAACCAACAGCCTCATTTCTCAATACTTCTCGTCTCCATTGTCTGCCACACCAACAACCCTCATTTCTCCTAGATCCTTCTCATGTCTGTTCTCAATTAATCTGCCTGCCACACCTTGACCTACTGTCATACTGTGGCACACAATTACAACCAGGATAGAGTAACTGCTCAGTAACACAACCATCCATGAATTCCCTCCTATCCTTTGAGAGGAGGATGGTGGACTGCTGGAGAAGAGCAACTTCAACTACAGTCAACCAAATCTGCATTCAAGATCCTGGTGCCACAACATTCTCACCTACCATCTCTTCAATCCTTTTCATTTCTGTTCATTAAAAATTCTTCTCTCCTCTCTTGGCCAACTTTCCTCCACCTTCTGTGATGGTAACCCCTGTTTTCATAATTAGCTGCTGAATCATCATTTCTTCATACCATTCACATAAAACTACTCCTTTTATGATACATGATCACCACTCACTCACATAACTGTACACATGAATTTCTCCCTATCCCTTGTGAGGAGAATGGTGGACTGCTGGAAAAGAGCAACTTCAACTGCACTCAACCAGGAGATTTCCATTCAAGATCATGGTGCAACATTCTCATTTATTCTCTCCAATCATTCTCATCTCTGTTAACAAATATCTCTGCCAACTTTCCCCCACCTTCTGTGGTATTAACTCTCATTTTTTCGTAGTTGCCAAACCATCAAAAAATCCTACGACACGCTCCCTTATAACTTAGCCCAATGTTGTATGTGGTATTAACTCTCATTTTTTCGTAGTTGCCAAACCATCAGAAAATCCTACGACACTCTCCCTCATAACTTGGCACCAATGTTGTAAAGTAACAAGTAAAAATATTTGAGTACTGTACTTAAGTGACTTTTTTTTAGTATTTTCTTTATAAAAAGTACTCAACATTTTCAGTACTTTCACTTTTAATTAAGCGTTGTTTTTAAATACTTTTATTTCACTACAATTGAAAAAAATAGAAGTCATTACTCATTACATCTGAATGTCAGAAATCAATTTTCATCCTATTAAAGGACGTAAAACAATGCAAACTCGGAAGCTGACCAATCACAAGCGCTTATTCATGTTTGGACCAATCACATGCGTCCTTTCATATTACCCAAGCAATACAGCCCCGCTTTCATTCCTCCCGCCTTCAGTTGTTTACATTGTTGCTGTAGCCACCATTACACCATGACTTCCACAACCAATGAAATAGACATTGGTGATTAAACTTGGCTGTACTTGGAATCTTTGTTTAAATACAGGATGACTGTGGGAAAATCAATGGAACTGCAGTTAAACTTACCTTACTGTAGATGTAGCCTATATATAGTTATTACAGTTACAATAATTAATACAGTAAGACTTCATTGTAAGTCTGCTCACTCAGTTATTATTGGATAGCCGTAATTTTGAGAATCAGATGCTGATCAAACATAATCAAACGACGTCAATAAATGTTTTTTTTTTTTTTTACCAAATAATTGCCTAGTTTATACTTTGTATATAATCGCTGAGATGATAGACAATGTAATAGTTACTTTTTACTTTCACTACTTGAGTACTTCATGAACAAGGTACTGTACTTTTTTACTTTTACTTGAGTACATTTAACTTTGGGTACTTCCACTTGTACTTTGAGTAATATTTTGTCAGTGTAACAATACTTTTACTTAACTGTCAAAGCAGGGTATTTTTTACAACTCTGCTTTGCACCTAATTAACTGGCATGGTGACTACATTCTTCAGTATTGCTTTGAAATGACTTTCTTTATCCTGCAGAAGGATGCTGAAGCAGTAGCACAAAGAAATCCACTGCCTACAACTTCCTTCCATCCACCCACAAAGGAGGCTGGTGAACTACAGGGAAGGGCAATTTTAGCCTGCAGTTCAGTGGGTCCATGTTTGTATAATCCAAGGACACAACAGTAGTCCTTCTCATTTCTACTCAAGCCTGCTCGAGTCCATTCTTAATTAATCCCTGTCTGCCACACTAACAACCCTTTTCGTGTCCATTCTTAATTCATGTGTTTTCCTCATTAAAAATCCCTTTTCCCCTCGTGTCCATTATCAATTAATTTGTTCGCCTCGTTAACAATCCTTCTCCTTTCTCAATACTTATCTCCACTCAATTAATCCCTGCCTGGCACACTAACAATCCTTCTTATCTCTGTTTAGTTAATTCTAGCCTACCACACCAACAATAATTTCCATTTCTTCTCGTCTCCATTATCAATTAATCCGCCTACCACACAACAATCCTTCTCATTTCACTTCAATCCTTTTCATGTCTGTTCCCAGTTAATTCCGGCTTGCCACACCATCCTTATTTCTCATCCCAATTCTCAATCTCTCTGCCACACCAACAACACTCATTTCTCCTATATCCTTCTCATGTCCGTTGTCCATTAATCCTTCTGCCACACCTTGACCTACTTTCACACGGTGGCACCAGGTAAACTGCTCAGTAACACAACCACCCATGAATTCCTCCTATCCCTTGAGAGGAGGATGGTGGACTGCTAGAGAAGAGCAACTTCAACTACAGTCAACCAAATCTGCATTCAAGATCCTGATGTCACAACATTCTCACCTACCATCTCTTCAAACCTTTTCATTTCTGTTCACTAAAAATCCTTCCCTCCTCCCTTTGCCAACTTTCCTCCACCTTCTGTGACGGTAACCCTTGTTTTCATGATTAGTTGCTGAATCATCATTTCCTCATACAGTTTATATACAAGTACTCAATTTTACAGTACATGATCACCACTTGCTCACATAACTGTACACATGAATTTCCTCTTATCCCTTAAGAGGAGGATGGTGGACTGCCAGAAAAGAGCAACTTCAACTGCATTCAACCAGGTTGCCATTCAAGATCATGATGCCACACTCTCATTTAGTCTCTCCTGTCCTTCTCATTTATGTTCACAAATTCATCTCTCATTTTCTCTCTGCCAACTTTCCCCCATGTTCTGTGGCAAGAACTTTCATTTTTTGTAGTTGCTAAACCATAAAAAATTCCTATGGCCTCCACCCCCTCATGATGCTAGTACCATCTTTTGATGTACCATCTCTAATTTCACCGATATCACTATGACTCCTACTTTCAATTCTTCATTTATCCAAATGGCTTTCAGAAACATTTTACAATACTGTATACGATGGCCAAATTCTCACGGGACTGTTAGCACCATTTCTCAACACACAATCTCTGATGTTCCATTTACTATCATTACAGCTACACTGCATTATATTCAATTAATCAGCTAACAAATGTTTTTCAAGAACACAATAAAACGAGGTTACCTGTAACTGGGTATATTCACTGCCCAGTTTTACTCTCCTCTTAACCATTAAAATAAATTAATGATTGAAGACTGCTAGAGAACGGCAACTTCAGCCAACAGTTTACTAGATGCATATTCATGTAAGTCAGGGGCCACAATCCTTTTATTTAAAATTTCCAATCCTCAAATATTTTTCCAAACCACTGCTTCTGTCATTTTTCAGGTTTTACTGATCCCAACGTACGCTGTCCCCTGCCAAAACTTCCTTCATCCTGGAGGACACTTTCGTGCAGTGGCACAAACAGATTCACTGCCTCTAACTTCCTTCCATCCCCCACCAAAGGGGGCTGGTGAACTGCAGAGAAGGGTAATTTCACCCACCATTTCGGTTTGTTCATACTCTAAATATGCCAGGAACCACATCAACAATCTTTCTTATTTCTCCTCAATCCTTGTGTCCTCATTTAATTCCTGTCTACCTACCCTTCTCGTATCCCCATTTAATTCCTTCTCCAAACACTTCTCGTGTCCTCATTTAATTCCTGTCAACCCATCCTTCTCACTTAATTCCAGTCTGCCAATCCTCATTTATATCCTGTCTGCCAGTCCTCATTTATATCCTGTCTGCCAGTCCTCATTTATATCCTGTCTGCCAATCCTTCTTGTGTTCTTATTTAATTTGTCTGCTAATCCCTCTCATTTAAATCCTGTCTGCCAATCTTTCCTGAGTCATTTAATTCCTCTCCCAAACCAATAATTCTTTTTGAGTCATTACTCAGTTAAGTCCTGTCTGCCACAAACAATCCTTATTTCTCCTCTTCATTTCCCCTCTCCGTTCTCACTTGATCCATCTGCCAAGTCAACAATCCGTCTCATTTCTCCTCATCCCTTCTTGAGTCTGCCCTCCAATAATCTGTCTGCCACACCTTTACATGGTGGAACAATTACTACCAGGCAGAATAACTTCATCAAAACACCCATCCATGAATTCCCTCCTATCCCTTGAGAGGAGGATGGTGGACTGATGGAGAAGAGCAACTTCAACTGCAGTCAACCAGATTTGCATTCAAGATCCCAGTGGCACAACATTCTCATCTACCTTCTGATCTCTTCACTACAAATTCTTCTCTCCTCTCATTTCCTCTTTCCACCAACTTTTTTCCACCATCTGTGATAACCCTTGTTTTCACGATTTGTCGCAGAATCATCATTTCCTTAATTCATTTAAATAAAATTACCCTCACAGTGATACATGATAGCCTCTTTCTCACATAACTGTACACATGAATTTCTTCCTATCCCTTGAGAGGAAGATGGTGGACTGCTGGAGAAGGGCAACTTCAGCTAGTCAACCAGATTTGCATTCAAGATCTGCAGCCACAACTTCCTCACTTACACTCTCCACTCCTTCTCATCTCCATTCACTACAAATTCTTCACTCGTTTCCTGTCATCTTTCCCCAACCTTCTTTCAGTTCTATCCTAACTACTCCCTCCTAAGCCCCATTGTTTCTAGTCTAACCAATCCTTCCCATTCTCTTTTCATCAATCCTTCCATACTCTTTCCTGCCTTTACCTCTATACCAGTCCTTCCCATTCTGTTTCTCTATACCAATCCAATACTTCCATCTTAATCCTCTCCAATCTTACAGCACTAAAGAAGGATGCTGAACTACAGGAGGGACAACGAGCTTAGCATGTCCCACAACTGCCTCGCTATCCCTCAAAAGGAGGATGGTGGACTACAAGAGAGGGGCAACTTCAGCCTGCTGTCCACCATTTTCTTGACTGAGCCTGGATCCCCCAAAAAATACGCCATCACACTGAAAGAATTACACCCAATGAGGAATGTTGCTTTATCTCCCTAATAAGACAACCTCCCCATATAAGGCATAATTCTTCCACGGGCATTACTGTAGTTTCAGATAGCCATGTTATTCAGTTCGGTCAGTTGGGTTAGTCTATGTTGTTAGATAGATCTGGTTAACTGTTTGGTTAGTCTACATTGTTAGATAGATCTGGTTAGCTGTTTGGTTAGTCCGTTGTTAGATAGATCTGGTTAGCTGTTTGGTTTAGTTAGTTAGAAATAAACTATCAGAATAACCATGACTGCCTGAAACTGCAAATTTACCCTCTGCTGAACCTATCCCTCTCCTCCTCTCCCCAGTTCTCTATCCATTAAAACCAAACATTCTTCAGTCACTTTGACATAATTTGTTTATTCGTATTGTATTGTTTAGAAAGGCTCCAACATGCTTTCCTGCATCAGCCTTGGTCACCTAAGGACAGCTTCCCATGATGCTCAATCTCTGGCAGCCTCCCAATTGTCCTTTATTCCTTAGGCCACATTATGACCTATCAAATATTCCCCAGTACTGTCCTTCCAAACTAAATGTCCCTTCCCAGCCATACACTCCCTAGTACTCTATCCCAACCAACCCCAGTCTCTTCCAGCTATACCTACTGAATCCCAGTGCAGTACTAGATCTCGGTTCTATCCATCCCAATCGTTTAATCTCATAGGGGGTTGACCATAACAAATCACCTCATCTCCCTCCATATGCCTTGATAGTGGGCTACAGGAAGGGGGCAACTTCCTACAGTCCACTTGGTTCACATTCAGAACCAGGGATTAACAACTACCTACAGCTCTGATGCAGCTCTTCTGACTTGAAATACATCTATCTATAGTCAATCACCTTAATCACAGACAGGGTTGCCATATATTCCTTCTACATCACTGTGTCCTCCAGTATCTGGATGTTCTCTCCAGTTTACCTCACCCTCATTGATATAACTCATCCCTCCTATTAAGTTTTTTTTTTACTCTCTACAAGTCTCTTCATACAAAGGCACTACCCATAACATTCCCCGCTCCCCATTCAAAACAAGATTTGTCATCTGAAAGAGCATCCACATCTTCCGTGTCTTGTCCCTGTTTGGAGTTGGCCACTCAGATGCCATCTCCTTGAACTATCCATAACATTCACTTTCATCAATCGCAGCTTTCACATAATGTTTATTGCACCTCTCCACCTTATCTCTCGTCCCCCTTACGAATATCTCTCTACACCGTGCCTACCATTTCCTACCATCACGTGCCTTAATCAACTCAGCTTTTCTTCCTTTCTCCCTAATATTTCAAATATTATTTCATTTTCTCTCCACACCATGCCTACTGTACCACCTTCATTGTATCTCCTGATCATCTTAATCTTTCTTTTGCTTTCATAATGGTAACAGCAACTATTAATATTTTAAATTTCCTCACTTTGATTCTTTCATCATGTACACTATCTCCATCACAGATCCAAACCAACTCAGCCTAACTTCTATCCCCTTCTCAGTGATGGCAACAACTGTTAAAAGTTTCAGACATTTTTTTTTCTTTTTTTAAAATAAATTCTCTCCATGCTATGCCTACTGTATCACCATCATGTCAAAACAACCTCAATCTTACTCTGGTCCTTTCTCAGTGACAACAAATATTCATTCCGTCTATTCCCTCCATACCACGATCACTGTATCTTCACCACATATCCAAACCACCTCCATCTAACTTCCATTTCTTTTTTAGTGACTGCAAAAACTTTTTAACACTTCAAATTCAGTATCCTCATATCATTTGTTTATCTACATACCAAGCTCACTCCTTATCACATGTTAAAACCACCTCTAACTTAGCTTCCTTTCTTGCACCGTTGGGATGTCATACCCCAGCCAGACTGCTGACCAAAGCAACTCTTACCAAACTGTCCTACTCGCACATAAGTACAGGTAAGCATTGTCTTATTATTCACCATCGTGAGTGATTGCTCATAAAGTAGTACTTTTTTTTTTTCCACAATGCATTTTAATCATACTTAATCTTTCTCTAATTTTATATTACACCATCTCCTTTAACACATGTCCAAACCATCTGAAATTTACTTTTTAATTTCTCGGATGGCATTTATTTCCTTAAATATAGTTTCCTTTCTCCCCATGCCATGCCTACTTATCTCCTTACTTGTCACATCTCCAAGTCATCTGTCTTTCTCACTGATAGTAGCAACTGTAAGTGTTTAAAATATTCTCACTTCATTTATTCTCTCCACACCATGTCCACTGTATGCCCATCACATATCCAAACCAACTCAGCCCAACTTCTCATTTTTTCTTGGTGGTAGTAGCAACTATAAACACTTTAGATATCCTAATTTCATTGTATTTCCTGCAAGTCATTTCTACCTTATCTCCATCACATGTACAATCCATCTTGATCTTTCTCTTGGTTTCTTAGTAATGCCAGCAACTATGAACAGTTCAAGTATCCACATTTAGTATTATTTTTTCCACATCAAGCCTATTACATCTCCTTAATCACATGTCCAAACCAACTTGGCCTATCTTCTTTTCTCACTGATAGCAGCAAATAATTTTCAATATCATTTTGCTTCTCCACACCATGCGTACTATATGTTCATCACATGTCTAAACCAACTCAGCCAAACTTTTCCTCCTGTCTCATTAATAGCAGCAACTATAAATGTTTAAAATATTTTGATTTATTTTCTCCACGCCATCCCTACTTTGCGTCCTTCATCTTATGTCCAAACCAACTCAACTAACTTCTCTACCCTTCTCAGTGATAGCAAGAATTCTTACTGTTTCAGATACCCTCGTTTTGTGCGATTCTCTCTATGCCACGCCTACTGCATCACCTTCATGACATCTCCAAAGTATTCAGCCCAGCTTCTCTTCTTTTTTTTCACCAACAGCAACAAGCAACATTTCAAATCTCTATACATGATTTCTCTCCACACCATGTTCACTATTTTCTTCCTAACTGCATGTCCAAACCTTCTCAATACCAACTCATCTTCCTCAGTGATGCTAGCAACCATTCAACATTTTTCAGATATCATTTCATTTTCTCCACACCATGCTTACTTTAAGTGCTTCATCAGGTCCAAACCAACTCAGCCTAATTTCTCTTCCTTTCTCAGTGATAGTAACAACTCTGAATTTCTTCACATCATACCTACTGCATCACCTTTTAAGTCAAAACCCATGCAGTCTAACTTCTCTTCCTTTCTCATAGATAGCAAAAAGTCGAACCCTCATATTGTTTTATTCTCTTCACACCAAGCCTACCATATCTCCTTAATCATGTCCAAACCATCTCAATTTGACATCTTTATAACACCTCAGATAGTCTCTTATCATTTGCTTCTCTACATGCCAGTTGAATTTGACTTCCATTCTTGCAGTTTTGATGTCATACCCAATCCAGCTTGCCTGACCACACCGACTTTCACCAGACTGTCCTTCTTTCATGTTAAATACAGGTAACCCTCATTTTATTGACTTTTACTGATTGCTCATGCAGTTTTTTTTCTTTTTTAAGCACAATACATTTTAATCATAAAGTCAATTCTTCTCTAATTTTGTATTACACTATCTCCTTTTAACACATCCAAACTGTCTCCATTTCTCAGTGATGGCATTTAAAGTCTTTTATCATTTCATTTCTCTCCACACCATGCCTACCTTATATCCTTCCTTGTCCACATCTCCGAGCCATCTCAGGCTCTCAGAGATAGCAACTGTTTCAGATATTCTCTTTTCATTTATTCTCTCTACACCATGCCCACCGTATCTCCGTCATCTCATGTCAAAACCTTCTCCATCTAACTTCTCGGTGAGTGCAACAACTTTATTTCAAAAAGTGTTCTCACATCATTTTTCTCTACATGCCAAGCTCACTGTATCTTCTTCCATATCACATCCAAGCAATCTCAATCTTTCCCTTGCTTTCTCAGTGATAGCAGCAACTATTAAACATTTCAGATCTCATCATTGAATTCAATCTTCTCCACATCATACCCACTGTATGTCCTTCATGACATATCCAAACCAACTCACCCTAACTTCTCATTCTTTTCCACCGATAGTAGTAACTACAGTATTAATGCATCAGATATCATTTCATTTTACTTTCTCGAAACCATACATATCTGATCTTCATCATATGTCCAATCGATCTTATCTCTCTCTCGCATTCTTAGTACAGTACTGTAATACCAGTACTGTATCTAAGAACATTTTAAGTATTCTGCTATCGTTTTTCTCCGCACAATGCCTATTATATCCTTAACCACATGTCCAAACCAACTTGGCCTAAAATCTCTTCCTTTCTCGCTGATAGCAACAACTAACAATTTAAACATCCTCATTTTGCTTCTCCACACCATGCCTACCGTATGTTCATCGCATGTCCAAGGCCTACTGAGGTTCTTCATCACATGTTTAAACCAACCTAGCCAAACTTCTCTTCCTTTATCAGTAACAACTTAAGTGTTTCCAGTGCTATATCATTTTATTTTCTCCACGCCATGCCTACTGTATCACCCACATCATATATGAAAATCATCTCATTCATTCTCTTGCTTTCTCAATGACTAGTAACTCAAGCTTCATATTTTCATTTTGTTTCTCTCCATCCCATGCCTACTGTATGTCCATCACATTTTCAAACCAACTCAGCCTAACTTTTCCTCTTTTTTCACAACCTATAAATGTTTAAAATATCATTTCACTTTACTTTCTCCATGTCATCCGTACCCATGTCCTTCACCACATATCCAAGCCAATTCAGCCTCACCCATCTGTGATTGCAACAACTCTTAACATGTCCAAGGCCTACCCCAATTTTCTACGATTCTTTCTATACCATGCCTACTGTATCACCTTCATGGCATCTCCAAACTATTCAGCCTACTTCTCTTCCCTTCTCTGCGATAGCAACAACCCTTAACGTTTCAAATACCCCAGTTTTGTACGATTCTCTCCATGCCATGTCTACTGTATCACCTTCATCACATCTCCAAACTAACCAGCCTAACTTCTTTTCTCATCATCAACAACCAACATTTTAACTATCTTTATTTCATTTCTCTTCACATCATGGTCACTTTTATCTTCTTACTTATCATATGACCAACTGTCTCAATATTAACTCATCTTTCTCAGTGATGCTAGCAACTAAACATTTCAGATATCCTTTCACTTAATTATCTCCACACCATGCATACTGTATGTCCTTCATCACATACAAATCAACTCAGCCTAATTTCTCTTGCTATCTCAGTGACAGCAACAACTCTTAATGTTTTGAATATCCTCATTTTGTGATTCCAAGCCATGCCTATTATATCTCCTTCCTTATCCAATGTCCAAAACATCTCACTCTACTTTGTCTTCTTTTCTCACTGACAGCAACAATTTCTTAACATTATAAATATAATTTCATTTCTCTCCACATCATGCCTACTATATCACCTTCATCACATGTCCAATCTTAATTTCAGTCAATGCAAAAATCTATCTATCTATCTATTGCCAGACGCCTCAACCCCGAACGGGGTGGCCACAAACAAATCGCCTCCATGTCACTCTGTCCCCTGCCATTTCACTACCACGCTCCCAACTCACACCCCCCTCTCTCATATACCTCTCCACTCCATCCCTCCATCTCATCCTCGGCCTCCCCCTCCCTCTCGCCCCCTCCACCTCACTCACATACACTCTCCTCGTCAATCTTTCTCTCTCCATCCTCTCCACATGCCCAAACCACCTTAACGTGTTTCTCCTAACGCTTCCCATCACATCCTCAACCACACCACAATGCTCCTTCACTTCCTCATTTGTTAGTCTGTCTCTCCATGTGACTCCACATGCTCCTCTCAAATAACTGCAAAAATGATCGTACATAACTGATCTCACAATCATGTATTCTCACTGTTTGAAGAATATGAAGGGGTAATTCATGCAAATGTAGCAGTTCATTCACTTGATTTTAGCTCCTAAGATACCTAGCTTTGCCCTAAAAGTTATTATGTAGGACAGTGGACTAAAATACTGAAGCATACACTGTTCTTTCCAATTTAGTCAAAAGATGTGAAAAATATCAGGCACCAATGGGGGAGTACGACCTCTTTTTTGGGGGGGCACACCAGATTACCTACAATTAACCCCTTAACCGTGGGGTTGTCAGAGGTGCACCGCGCCCATCCTGCGGGGCAAATCCGCGCTGCGACTGACTTTTAAAAAATATTTGTAAAAATCAAAATCCGCGCTCCGACTGACTTTTTTAAAATAATTGCCAAAAATCAGTTATTAGTCCTAGAATATTATAATTAAATATGCATATGGCACATACCTTCAGCTTTCTCCTGGGATGTTTTTTTAGCACTTGTCGACTACCGTAGGACTTGTGGAGACTTCTGAAGTTGGGTAGCTAAGTCTTCACTTTACACTTCCTAACATCCCGTAATATGAATAACACTGCCTGATATTATCACTAAAAACACTATTCAATGATTTCCAAGTAGTTTGGAATCCATGCTCAAAAAAAAAAAAAAAAACTGTGAAAGCAATGTATAATACGAGCACGTACGAGCCTCCCACTCGTGCTAATTCACCGCTGGTATTCTGTCGTCATACGAGCCTCCCACTCGTGCTAATTCACCGCAGGTATTCTGTCATTTCTTAATCATATATACACTCACACTTTATTTCTAGTACTTTATTACACTTATATATATCTACAGTCCTTTACCGCTTCCCACACGATGTTTAGTAGGGGTAGAGGTCACAGGGCCTTTTATAATGGGCGCAAAAGCGGCAGAAATGGAGGGGAGCGACTGCGACGTGCCTCCACACTGAAGGACGACAGTGAACTGAGATGTACGTATCTCAGTAGCCAAGAGTTGAAAATTTCAGTTGCTAATGTTTATGCTAAGAAATAAGTCGTAGGAAATCTAGACAATACATAATAAATTAGGTAGTTCCAGGTGAATATAAATATCACTCAGGCTTCTCCCTTCCTTTCTTATATACAGTACTGTACATTTATATTACGAGAATAGCTCAAACGGCATATTTCACAGGGGAAAAAGCAGGGGAAATTAGCGAACGAGTACAAGTTGGATGTTGTCAAGTGATAATTAGCCAATTCCAAGTGTATGGCACAATCAATTACCTTATTTTATATATATATATATATATATATTACTTGGTATAAGAATGGGGCATAGGACTCATTTTAATGGAAGAAATCTGTGGAAAAAAATGGAGAAGATTTGCGTAGCACAGAGCAGCTGAGCAGACGACACGAGAGGGTAATGAAGGGGAGGTAGGAAGGGGAGTCTAGAATGGGGAAAAATGGCTAAATTGTCAACAATGGATGGGAGTACTGATGACATTAGCAGCTCTGACTATTGTTGGACATTGGCAGTGCTGATGGACATTGGCAGTGCTGATAGATGATATAAGTCACCACCTGAAAGTCCAGGCGAATTCAAAACAACACAGAATCACAAAAGTGACGCCCCGCAGTATGATCCATTGCACCCAAGTGTCACGGAAGTGACGACCAGCGGTTAAGGGGTTAAACAATGTTATTTACCAAAACTAGTGAAATCAATACTTATCAGAAAAATTTCAATTATTTTTTAAAAAGTGCAATTTCATTTAGTTTAAATAAAGTAAGTGGTAATTCCTCTTAACCCTTTTATGCACAATGATGCCTTAGTCATCGTTTTGATCTTTTTTCCTAAATGCACGATGACGACTAAAGTGTCGTAAAAGCTAAAAAAACAAAAAAAAAAATCACCAAACAAAAAGTCTTCGGTTGATTTGCGGCATTTTTTTAGGCGTCATAGCTTGCCTGGCTCTCGTCAAATGTAATGAGTTGGTAACAGTGGGTCCCAGTACCAGCATCAGTGCATACAGGTTTAGTACCAAACTAGCAGTCAGTGGGGGAGGAGTGTGTGGTCCCTTGTCCCATTAAATCCACTCTATTACCTGCATCACGGCAGCACGAAATATTTTACTATACCAATAGTGCTTTTTGTAGTTTTGGGGCACTCTTGTGATTAGATTTGGTGTTTGCAACAGGAAATTTAGGTGTTTGTGAAGCATTTGTGGCAGTTATCTGCCGTTGAGCCAACAAAGATTTTCCGACCGTTTCTAACCCTGGCCCCAGAACTACACTGCCTCTACCCTTCAACAAATGTGAGTATTCATCTATAAAAAGAGTGTCAGTGAATCATGTCAATATAGTTTGCAATACCTAGTGTGCAAGGAAATAGTGAAACAGTGCAGTAGGTTAGAGGGAGGCAGGAAACAGTCCTATAGTCACGAAACAGCGTGAGTACACCATAGTTTTTTGCATTTTTCTCAAAAACTATTAGGTGTAGGAGAACCGTTCAGGGCTCAAATGAAAGCCCATAAAATTCTGCATAAGATGACGAAATAAAAACATAACACTGCCGAGAAAAGTTTTTCGCAAGAGCTCCCCAAATAAAAACACTGTCAGAAAAAGGTTTTACTTTTTCACTTACTACTCAAAAACCATACCTTGTATCATAATGCCAACTATCCCACTCAAAAGCTAATAAAATTCTTTCAAATGACGGTATAACATGTAAAGATATGTTAGTAAATGTTCGAGCAATGATGTTGGGAAGTGAGATGAATGTTCCCAAATGTTTATTCACACTAGCCTAATGTTTTTTTTTCCCCCCCTTCTTATCATGTAGAACAAACATCAACAAATTGGAATATGTAGGTTTTGTGGCAAAATAAATGTTTCAGTGGTGAAAATAAGCCAAGAAAACACTTTTTTAGAGCACGTGGTAGGCACGGGGGGGAGGGGAGAAAAGCGATGTATCATGGAACACGAAACTTATTAAAACTTACCGAGTGCGAAAAGGTTAAGAATAACAACCTATTCCAATGGTGGATCTCATCATGGATTGTTATGCACACTACCCAACTCATACTAATTAGTAGCTGTAGACTAATTACCTTACAAATACAGACATCAAAACGCTGAATAAGCTCATTGTTGGAGTTTCAATTCGTGTAGGAAGATTTCCGCCACCACCCACACCCAGGGCTTGGTGGGCACTCCGACTCAGGCCGTCCTAGAGAGAGGATGCGCCCTTGCTTGTACCTATTAGAATAAAACTCAAGCTGGTCTCGCTGTTTCCATCTCCCTCTTGGATCTCACCCCAACATGACGCAGTGGAGTTGTGCAGGTGACCCAGGAGCTGCACCACCAGTACTCGAGCAGGCAAACCCAGTCAAAGACTGGTTCCACCGCAAGGCGCCCGGAGACAAACTATGCAGCAAAATGTACAATGAGCCACAAACCCAGCTACAACTTCCAGGAATGGAGACAGCCTACCAGCTGGTGCACCCAACCCTGCGGCACAGGCCCAGCGGTGAGTGCCGACACCACCTGCAGCTCCTGGTAAGGCTATGGGAATGTCGCCATCCCAGTTCGAGGCATGGGCCTGCGGCGTCGAGTGCTACAGCAGCAGTTGCAGGTGGGTCCCACATTGGCTGCATGTTACATGAGACTGATGTGTGATCTTGAAGTGCAGCAATTCATGGGCACATGGATGGCCAAGCATAGATTCGAGGCCATGTGCACGGAGGAGGCCATCAGTGTGGTAAGGAGCCTGGTGGTGGGCCCCAGGTGCACTGTGGGAGCATGGTCAGACTTCTTCACATACACGCAAGAGCCCAGTGATAGCGTGTTCATGTGTGGTAAAATGTAGAGACAAGGCAGTAGAATGGGATTTTAAGTGCCCCCTATGTTCCATAAATCTCAACAATTTCATGCAATTGAAAAAGTTCGTGATGGGGCTCCGCAACCTGTGCGAAAGTGCTGCGGCGATTTCCAATGTTGCGACATGGAAGAAATCACAACTGCCTGGGAGGTGTTATCGGTGGAGAAAAGAACATAAGTGCGCAGCCACAGTCGCGTGGAAGGTGCTTCAGTGTGTGACGAGGAGGAAACAGTAGTGGCCAATGCCACTTCGGTGCGAGAAGCGGGTGCAGGGCCACCCCAGCCTCACGCCCCTCCCCCACCAGTAAAGGTCTGCTGGAGGTGTGGCAGCAGCAAGTGCAGTGAGGAGCACTGGTGCCGTGGTCAAGGCCACCTGCCACAGATGTGGGAGGGTCGGCCACTTCCAGCAAGTATGTCAGCAAAGCAGCCACGCCCTGCCAAGACCACTGGCAGCATCACGGTAGCCAGCACTCAGACATCAGCGTGCCTCAGGGTGGAAGTGAAGTGTGACGACCCACCTGCAGCATACGAGGTGACGGCAGTAGCTGACACTGGGGCACAGGTAAGAACAGCTTATGCGGGACCTCGGGCTGACCCCGTGAAGTCTACAGAGACCTACCACGAGTATCAATCCTTTGAGATTGACCCCGTGAAGTCTACAGAGACCTACCATGAGTATCAATCCTTTGAGAGTTTCAGCCCTCCACCAATTGTGTCTGTGCCAGAATCAGCCAGGCACACACACAGCTCACCGTCGCGCAGCAAATTTGTACTTAATCGGCCACTGTACACTTACTTTTTATGGCAGACTACTGAATATGATACTGTTTTAAAGCTGAATAGTTGCTCTTTCTCGTAGTATGGTTTGAAAAAGGTAAATACGATAGGTAAAATGCCAATACGACGAGTAGAAGTTAGCCAAAAAGGTAAAATTGCACACCCTTCTGGAGAAAAATATTTGTAAAAAAAAAACTATCAGGGTAATGTGAAATTTGATAGCACCAATGTGAAATTTGATAGCACCATGTCAATCTAAGTAAATTCCCTTTCTAATGATATATAGGTTATGGTAATTTATGTTAGTTTTCACAGAGAAAAGCGAAAGTTCTTGCTGTCAGGCTGGCAAATATCAATGCTGGTAATACCAATATTATTCATCAAAAAATCTATTTATTATGCAGATGTCTGATGTACTTGTCACTATAAAAACAAATAGCTGGAAAAGGATAAACAGGATAGTGTATGTGGAACAAGGCCAGATAGGAGATGGAAAACATGCAATAAAAATATATTGTTTCATATGACTCAAATTCGAGTCATCAGAATCTCAATGGTTGGCTTTATGTCTATCTATCTATCTATTGCCAGACGCCTCAATCCTGCACAGGGTGGCCACAAACAAATCACCTCCATGTCACCCTGTCCCCCGCCATTTCACTACCACGCTCCCAACTCACACACCCCTCTCATATACCTCTCCACTCCATCCCTCCATCTCATCCTTGGCCTCCCCCTCCCTCTCGCCCCCTCCACCTCACTCACATACACTCTCCTCGTCAGTCTTTCACTCTCCATCCTCTCCACATGCCCAAACCAACTTAACGTGTTTCTCCTAACGCTTCCCATCACGTCCTCAACCACACCACAATGCTCCTTCACTTCCTCATTTGTTAGTCTGTCTCTCCATGTGACTCCACATGCTCCTCTCAAATAACTCATTTCCACTGCTCTCACTCTTGACTTCTGTCCTTCCAGCAGGGTCCAAGCTTCACTTCCATATGTCAGAGTTGGCTTTATGATGACTTGAAAATGAATCACCGGAATCTCAAAGAGCTATCACCTCACAGGCGGGAGCATATGTGTTGTAGCATGCAAGGAATGCAGCTTCAGTGTGGGCACAAGACCTGCTAGGGCAAACCTGTACTTCACTGATGAGTGCAGTGGCTGTATCTGTCGCTGCAGACACACAAAGTGCTGGGCGTGGTGTCACACGACTTCCCCAACGTGACTGCAACCGTAGGGGCTGTTGAACAGGTGGAAGAGCCCCCAGCCCCCGCCCAACCCGATACTCCCTCATACACCCTGACAGAAGAAAATGTGAACCTGTTGGAAAAGTGGTTCCTGGAACACTTCGAGTGCATAACACGCGTAGTGAACCATGCCCTCCTGCCAGAGATGGAAGGGAGAGCTCACCATATCCACCTGCGCACCTGTTCAAAACCCTATGCAATGCACACATGAGCGTCTGTCCTCCATCACTTCTGAGACAAAGTTCACCAGCAGTTGGAAGAGGACATAAGAAAGGGTATCATCGAGCCCATAATGGCTGGTTAACCCATGGAGTGGTGTTCTTGTATGGTGGTGGTCCTGAAGAAGGACAGGCAGCCGCGCAGAACAGTGGATTATCAGCAACTCAAGCAAGCCAGCGGGAGACCCACCACACTAGTCCCTCATTCAACACAATGACCAGCGTGCCGAAGCACACGTCAAAACAGTAGCGGACGCTTATTCAGGGTACCACCAGATCCCCCTGGACACGGAGAGGAAGAAGCTAACCACCTTCACCACCCCATGGGACCGCTTCCGCTACTGGCGCACACCCATGGGGCCACTGTGCAGGGCAGGACGCTTTTACAAGGCACTTCGATGACGCAACAGCAGAGATCCCAAGGAAACTGAAATGTACCAATGACATGCTCCTGCACGACCGTAGCATCACTGATGCTTTCTGGCGCACATACCAGTTCCTGCAAACAAGTGAGGAAAATGGGATCATGCTCAGCCCAGACAAATTGTTTCTGCAGGAGAAGCATAAGCTCCCAGCTCCCAGCTCAGCTGGGAGGAGTATCAGCCTAGCCAGGACTTTCTAAGCAGTATAACCAATTTCCGAATGCCGCCACACCCCTCCCTCACAGATATCCAATCATGGTTCCAGCTGGTGAACCAGGTGGCGCCATTCTTCGCCACTGCACCATTCATGGAGCCCTTCAGAGAAATATTGAAATAACCATCAGGGAAAGTGGTGTATTGGGACGGCCAACTCCAGTCTATCTTCAAGTCAACAAAGGAGGCTACAGGCAAGCTTGCGGAAGAGGGCCTCCAATATTACAACACACGGCCCGCAGCAGTGTTCAGCGACTTCAGCAGGCTCAGCATCGGTTTCATGATCGTGCAGCAGTACTGTCAGTGTATGTCTCAAGAGGCTCCCCTGTGCTGCAAGGGCGGCTGGAAACTGGCCCTATGTGGCAACTGCCATCTAACAGCGGCCGAGAAAAACTACACAACGTCGGAGGGGGAGGCCCTTGCCATCGCCATCGCATGGTGCCTGAAGAAAGCGTGCTTGTTCCTGCAGAGATGTCCGGACCTCACCTTCATCACAGACCACCATGCACTCACCAAGATCGTCAAGGACAAAAAGCTGAAAGACATCACCAACTCCCGCATACTCAACCTCATGGAGAAGACATGATGTACTCATTTCGCATTAAGTACCTGAAGGGGGAGGTGAACTGGGCAGCAGACGCACTCTCAAGATACCTCCTGCTATGGGGCGGATCAGACAAGACAGACCTGGCAGAAGATGAGGCTACATGTGCCGCGGTTGCGGCAACGATGACCTGCGCCCTAGAAGATGAAGAAGGTGCCATTGTAGACCTCTGTCAAGCAGACGAGGAAGCACTCCAGGACAAGGACTACAGGCTCCTCCATGAGGGCCGGGGACTGGGATGACTGGAAGGATGAGGAGCCGATAGCACTCCGCCCATATTACAGGATAAGGAGGCACCTGTCATGCCAGGAGGACACTGTCATGTACGCCAATGAAGAGGGGTACCAGTGACTTGTAATCCCCACAGCCCTTTGCTGCGTGATCCTAGCCAACCTCCACACAGGTCACCAGGGCAGAGACTCCATGCTTAGGTGCGCCAGGCAATGCATGTACTGGCCCAGAAGATGCTGAGGTGAAGAAGAAGAGGAGCCACTGTCAAGTATGCGAAATCAACGCCCCATCACAACCCACGGAAAACTTGCTGCCCACACCCCCACCCGAGTACCCCTTCCAGCAAACAGTGGCTGACCTGTTCCAACTAGAGAGGGAAGAGTATATCGCTTAGGCAGACAGGTTAGCTGGCTGGCTGGAGGTGGAGATCTGCCCAGGGGTACTGCCAGCTCACGTCTCATAACAGCCTTTCATAAGTGGTTCAAAGGTTTGGTATCCCAGAGGTCCTGTCTTGTGACCGGAGTACAAACCTCGTGAATGGTGAAACGAGGGCATTTTTATCCACGTGGTGTGTGCAGCTGAGGGTGTCGTCAGCCCATTACATACAGTCCAATGGCTGAGTGGAGGCCACAGTCAAGTCCACCAAGAGGCTGCTGAGGAACAACACTGGCCTGGGAGGCTCCCTGGACCCAGTTGCAGCCGCCAGGGCCATACTGCAGTACCTCAACACCCTGCTACACAACACCATGTTCCCAGCCCAGCAGCTGATGGGACGTCAGCTGAGACTGTATCTGCAGCCAAAGAACACTACAAGATCAGCAGGCAATGGGCCGGGATGCTAAGGAGCATGGAATGGGCCATGGCCCACACTGGGGACACAACGGCCATGAAAGTCAACCAGACAGCACACAACCTCGCCCCTCTCAACCCAGGTGAGGGGGTGCGCATACAGAACCAGGAGACGGGGCGGTGGGATTGTGTAAGGGTTAATGTTGACACACCAGCCCCAAGGCAATATCTGGTGCAGCTGGATGGCAGTGGGTGAGCCTCCCTCAGGAATCGCCACCACCTACGCCCCTTCATGGGGACAGGGAAAGACACCCATCACGTACATTGAGAAGCCGACTGAAGGGGGAAGCCCCTCAGCCTCTCCCTCCCCTGAGGAGGCCATAGCGTGCTGGGTGCGCCCTAGAAAACTATGTAACATGATATTTGTGTTCTGTACTCCTAGGCATGTTAAGGTTTTTTGTAATGTGTATAACCTTGCTGTACTTGTACCATGATTCCAGAGCAATGGTTGCTCCAGTGCATGTAACTGAATTCCTTGTTGTAGCAACTATAACATTCTACAGGCAGCATATATGACAGGTAAATTTTGCCTGCATTGTATCAAGTATTGCCTAGTCTTAAATTATGATGAGTGCCAATATCTGCCCACTGTTTTGTTACTGCAGTGACCTCCCTCCTCAACCAATGTGCTTTGTATCAAAACTGCAGGAAATGGGAATTTCACTGCAATGGAGAGGGGGTGTTGGAGTTTGAATTCATGCGGAGTTTCCCACCACCGCCCGCACCTGGGCCTTAGTGGGCAGTCTGACTCAGGCTGCCCTAGAGAGGCTGTTGCTTGTACCTATTAGAATAATCTCAAGCTGGCCTTGCTGTTTCCATCACCCTCCTGGTTCTCATCCACTCACGAAAAAGAACAGGCTTTAGCCCGCTGTGTCCCGGCTGATTTTTCACCAATGACCCCCTCCCCCCTCAATCCCAGCAGTCTGTTATTACTTTGGTTCAAACCTCCACTTTTTATGACACATTGGAAAATACCAAAAAGGATGCTCACCTGAGCTTATAAATGCATTATACAGGTGTTCCTCTGAACACCTGGTACCGTCTTCTCTGGGCACGCGCTGCTGCTGTCACATTTTGTGGTAGTGGTAACTATTGCAAACCACTCAGAATACATAGATATTTGTCCATTTGGTACAAATTTTTATGCAGTACAAGAATATATTGGTTTTCACACAATAATATAGGCAATACATGCACTGTTTCACTCATGGAATGCATCAACATACCGCACCTTCCTTGGCGACGTTACCTCCCCATCACTTCTGCTTGTTTCTTCCTCCGGTGCCATAAAATCTTTGTCCTTCACATTGTCATTGATCGTGGAATCACTGTCGCCTGTGAAGGCATCAAGAGTGGCTTCAATTTCGTCGTCGGAGACACTGCGGCACATCACGTCTTTACTGGCCATGTCATTGCTAACAGGTGTGTTGCCATGACAATGGTGCACGGGAGTCACGCAGGGTCGGGGAGTGTCCCCCGCCTGGCAACGGGTAGAGGAAGGTCTCCCGCATATGCCTACCAAAAATCACCCACAAAACTTGAAAAATGTGCAAATGACAGACCTCGCAATTGCAAAACGTACCGGTACATTGACGGGTATCTGTGAAAAAAAAGTTCTGACACACAAAGTGGGTGCACAAGAGATGTAGTGGTATTAGAGGTAGACTGCGAGATAATGCTGATTTCATGTGTGCGGTGTGTCGGGGAGAGCAGGCGGCGATTGTTAGGTGTGAGAGGGTTGAACTTGCAGGTGAGTCTCTTGAGTGTGTGGAGGAGTTTTGTTATTTGGGAGACATGTTATGTGCCGGAAGTGGGGCTGGAGTTAGCTCGGTTGCTAGAGTGAGAAGTGGTTGGAAGAAGTTCAGGGAGCTGTTGCCTCTCCTGACACTGAGAGGACTCTCCTTACGTGCTAAGGGGTCTTTGTATGCAGCATGTGTTAGGAGTGTGATGCTGTATGGTAGTGAGACCTGGGCAGTAAAGGAAGAAGATATTCGCAGGTTTAAACGTACAGAAATGACAATGATTAGGTGGATGTGCAGTGCGTCCCTGCGTGCAAGGCCTGGGGGGGCTGGGTTTACGATAGAAGAGTTGAGAGGTAGGATGGGACTGGAGTGTATTGGGTTTGTGATGAGGAGAGGTAGGCTGAGGTGGTCTGGACATGTGGAGAGGATGGGGGAGGATAATTGGGTACAGAGGGTGAGAAGTGTTAATATTGGGGGAGGGGTTGGGAGGGGTAGACCGAGAAAGACATGGGATGAGGTCATTAAATGTGACTTAAGGGTTAAGGGACTGAATAGGGAGGCTGCCAGAGATCGAGCAACGTGGAGAGCCGCCATTAAGTGACCAAGGCCGACACATGCAAGCATGTTGGAGCCTTCAAAAACGAAACGAAACGAAACACACCCACACTGCGGCGCATCACGTCTTTACTGGCCACGTCATTGCTAACAGGTGTGTTGCCGTGACAATGGTGCGCGGGAGTCACGCAGGGTCGGGGAGTGTCCCCCGCCTGGCGACAGGTAGAGGAAGGTCTCCTGCATATGCCTACCAAAAATCACCCACAAAACTTGAAAAATGTGCAAATGACAGACCTCACAATTGCAAAACGTACCGGCACATTGACGGGTGTCTGTGAAAAAAGTTCTAACACACCTATACACTGATGGGATGCCTCGGGTTGGCTAGCTGCTTCCCCATATAGGTCAAAGTTGCATCACCAGCATTTTCAGTAATAAATCAAATTTACACATTAATTTTCCTACAAGTAAACTAGTTACCTTATACTTACACTCGACCCTAGATTTGGCAGACCCCTATTTCCCGGATATCGGATTTCCCGGACAAAAAAATGGAAATATTGAAGCTTACATTTTCAAAATTCCCACGCGCAGCGATCCCTTTCATTTCCCAGCCAAAATCCGGGCCCCCCGCAAGGTGTCCGCGTTCATGCCAATCATTTGTTTACTGCTGTCTCGTGATGTAAAGTGGCCTTCCATTTGAGCATTATCTGAGCAGTTTATAACTCCAGGATGGCACCACCAACCCCAGGGAAAGTGACCAAGTGCACACAGAAGCCTGTGCATCTCTCAGTCACCAAAACTTGAGTTAATAAGGAAACTTGAGGCTGGGAAGTCTGTCGCTATGGTGTGTGAGGAGTAAAAAAAACTGACTGTATCTGACATCAGAAAAGCAAATGAAAAGCTGGAGAGTTACGCTGTGAAGTTTTCTGTGTCCGAGGCACAGACTGGATCAGATAGGAAACATATGAAAACTTCAAAGAGTGTTGACATAAATGCAGCTGTGCACAAGTGCTATGTTCAACAGTGGGCTTGTGGTGTCTCAGTGAGAGGTGTGGAGCTCGCTGCCAGTGCTGCAAAGCTTGCAGCATACATGGGTATCACTGGTTTCAAGGCAAGTGATGGATGGCTGTGGCATTTCAGGAAACGCCACGGCATCCATAGTGTGAAAGTGTCAGGCGAGGCTGCCACTGCCAATGTTGAGAGTGTTGAACCATTTAAATTGAAGTTAAATAATCTTATTAAGTGTGAACATTTATCACTGTCAAATTTACAATGTGGATGAGACTGGGGTTATGTGGCAGTCCTTGTCTAATAATACCCAGGCAAGGAAGGATTACCATAAGGTGCCAGGTAAAAAGATTAATAAAGAGCAGTTATCAGTGATGTGTGGTGGCAATGCATCAGGTACACACAGGCTCAAACTGGCAATTGTGGGGAAGTCTGCAAAACCCACGGCACTTAAGGATCGAATGAACAAGCTTCCTGTTCATTATTACATTTCTATCAACGCGTGGTTCACCAGCTGGATTTGTGAAGACTGGTTCCATCATCACCTTGTGCCTGAAGTAAGGAACCACCAGGAAAAGGTGCCGAAAATCCCATCTGCAGAAGTGAAGGCATTAGTCCTAATGGACAATACCCCCACCCACCCCACTCAGGATGTTTTGCAGAGTGCTGACAAAGATAATATGCATGTTTTTACCCCCAAACACCACATCATTGATCCAACTAATGGATCAAGGCGTAATCAGTTCAATGAAGCGGAGGTACCAGAGAAAATATCTTGACGAAGTGCTGGTTGTGTTGGAGACTGAGGCTGACGGGAGATGATACAAGAGGGATGAGAACCCTGGAGAATATTAAATCATATAATATCCGCTCTGCCATCCACAACTTGGCTGAGGCAACGTTAAGCATTCCACTCTTACCAATGCATGGAAAAAACTCCTCAAGGACGAAGATTATGACTGTGATTTTGAGGGGTTCGAGGCATCAGACTTCCGTGCACTTCTCCATAGGTTGGGGAAAATGCAGTTACACTAGATGACATTCATGAGCGCAAAGAAGAAAATGAAGCCGCAGAGGGGCATGAAATATTGTCCAAGGAACAGATAGTGGCAAGAATGACGGGAGCGGAGCAGCAACAGTGAGGAGAGTGACGTGGAGCCGCAAACAACTGTTAAGATGTCTGTGGTCAGGGAATGTGCAGATACGCTACTTCATTTTGTGGCAAACAGCAACAACGAGGACGTTCAGGAACATTATGACCAGCTACGGCTTCTCCGTGCAAAAATTATTGTGATGCAGCACCAGGCTTGTCGCCAGTCTAAGACGGATAGTTTTTTTAAACCACGCACTGCCAAGCCGTCTTCTCCTGAACCAGGCCCTAGTGGTATGAGCCAGTCTGCCACTGCCAAGCCGCCACCTCCTGAACCAAGCAGCTCAACACGACTCCAGTGGTGCTGCAGATTCACCTAGGGATGTCGTGTCTTACATCAACTAGTTTAAGCTATTCGGGGAACCATTATACAATCACAGCAAACACCTGCATCCTCCCTACAATACAATACATATACAGTAGAGTATGTTAAATATACAGGTACTGTATCTATTTTTCCTTTTATATAGTCATGTTGTAAACCATGTTTTGTATGTAACGTATGTTATGATAACGGCATACACCTGCATCCTCTACAATAAAATACAGTAAGTACATACAGAACAGTATGTTAAATACATTTATTTTTCCTTTTATAGTCATATGTTGTAAACCATGTTTTGTATGTAACGTATGTTATGATCACAGCATACATCTGCATCCTCTGTACAATAAAATACAATAAGTACATACAGAACAGTATGTTAAATATATTTATTTTCCCTTTTAAATAATCATATGTTGTAATCCATGTTTCGTATGTAACATACATTACAATCATGGCATACACCTACATCCTCTCTACAATAAAATACACTATGTACACACACAACAATGTTAAATATATTTATTTTTCCTTTCATATAGTCATATGTTGTAAACTATGTTTTGTATGTAACTTATTCTGGTACATGTAATACTGAGTGCTGGACAGTGGTAAAAGTCCGGGGCGAGTACCGAACATTGGGGATTGCCGGACCGAATATGGTCAACTTCGGGGAATGGGCAGTGGCCCCTGGACTTTTGTGATCCCCGGACTAGATTTCCCCCCTTTTAGTCCAGCAAATTGAGGGTTGAGTGTACTTCTATGTAAACAAAAGCCTTCTGTGTTGCTAAAATTGCTCTCCTATTTACAGACTTGGGCTTGAGAACTGGTTTATGTAACTGTTTGCATGGAAAATCTCTGCTGTAATTAAGACAAAATATTTACAAATTACTGAACCTTTTAAACACAGAACTGAAAACCCATCCTTGTACTGTATCTATAGAATTTAATACCATGACGGGGAAAAAATTGTGTATAAAAAAAAAAACTTTGCATCAAGTTCATAAATATGGGACCAATTGTACATCACTGAAATATTGTAATCATTCAACCCTTGAGTTAATGGCCTGCAGTCCATCACTTACCTCTGAGTCAAAGGCGAGCAAATCTCAACAGCTTTGGAGACTAGTACGTCTTCATTAGCCTTATCTTCTATCTATCTATTGCCAGACGCCTTGATCCCAAACAGGGTGGCCACAAAAAAATCGCCTCATGTCACTGTCCCCTGCCATTTCACTACCACATCCCTCTCCACTCCATCCCTCCATCTCATCCTCGGCCTCCCCCTCCCTCTCATCCTCGGCCTCCCCCTCCCTCTCGCCCCCTCCACCTCACCCACATATACTCTCCTCGTCAGTCTTTCACTCTCCATCCTCCCCACATGCCCAAACCACCTTAACGTGTTTCTCCTAACACTTCCCATCACGTCCTCAACCACACCACAATGCTCCTTCACTTCCTCATTTGTTAGTCTGTCTCTCCATGTGACTCCACATGCCCTTTATAGCTTTTTAATAACCACTAAGTTGACAACATAGTAAAATATGAGCATTAACATTCAAGAACTTGGTATGCAAGATTACTTACTGTAATGTAAAATTCATAAACCAGTACGGAAGAAAAGCTAGGGGGTCTCCTTAACTGATGAGAAGGCAGGCCCAAGAGAATCTGAAGATCCGTCCTGTTCCACGATGACGCACAAGTAGACTTGTTTTCACATCATATTCAGCAGGGTTGTCTAACATGTGCAACCCCAAAACCAAAAGTACCCCACCCGAAACTCCCCTTAAGACTGTACAGTAATTTCCCACTTAACACTGCAGATGTGTTCCTTTAGAGTGAAATTCATGGTAAGAAATGCCTGTTCCCTAAGTTTGATATACATAAATAGGGGTAAAAATAAAACACAACATATTTTTATTAAAGACTTCACATAAACCTCAATTTATAATACAGTAACCTCCACATTCCTAAAATGAAAAAATCATTAACCTCTGACTGTTCTAGCATGGCTGATAAAAAATCATTAAAGACTGCAAAAAAAATAATACTTACCTTTTTATTAATAATACACAGGCCTACTGTCAGGAAACAGGCATACTTGTTAGACAACCCTGTTATACATTAACATAAGAGCATAGAAATCTGCACTATCATAAGATGCTTCTTTTATCAATATTTCAGCCACATTTCTATTAAGTGCAGAATCCTTTTTACTGTAAGTTAATATTTATATCAATATTCATGTACAAGGTCTGACCCATAAACTGCAGCTTAAGGTTTAGTCCTACCTATGTAATACATCATCTAATCCTTTCTTACCCCCATCAGAGGCATACATCAGTCAGTCCTGGCACTGAAGGTGAGGGTGACCAGCCCTGCTTGCCCTCAAGTGGCATTCTGTGAGCTATACCACATCTACTGCTCAGATTTAAACCATTAAGGAGTTCTATGGTGAGAGAAATGAAAATAATCGAGATATTTGGGCTTGAAATTTTAGTGGATTACCTTCTTTGAACTTTACTTAATTTCTGCTCTAGGTCAGTTGTAAAATATATATCTTTCTTGTTCAAGAATAATTTAGCTCTGAACAACAAGTCACAGAAATATAACTTTCAACTCATTCTGAATCATAATAACCAATGAAAACCTCTGAAGACTGAGGCACTAATAAATATACAGTAACTGAAACGAGCTGTTAGCCTCCTTTTACCTTCATTATGAGGTATGGCACTTCAGTATATGGGTCAATAGGCCATATTCTAAGTAGCATTACAGTATATTACTTTAACTTTGCTTTGCATACTATCATTTAGTTTGCATTAATAACATGGGAACACGAGATGTAATGTCTAGGATAAACTGCTAAGGCTTAACTTTCTTACCTGTTATTTATCTGAATATAACAAACTGCAGAGAACAAATAGCTGAGGAAAAGATGTTTGGGAACCTCAAAAGCCACTTAGAATAAGACCCAGTAAATCAAAAGTACAACACTCACCACTGGCGACACAAACTCACAAACCAGGACAGAGATAGTGCAGCTTGATGGCGGACGAAACACTGAGAGATAGGGCAGCCTGATGAGGTTGTTTATCCATGTCTTTCCCCTCCAGGATGAAGACATCTGGAAAACCAAAAACAATTAGGTAAAGCCATTATAAGAGCATCACTTTGCCTACACCTTGCTTAACATGGGTATCTCACAGCTGATCACAAATAAAAGTGAATACAATAAGCATGTCCTGTGAAATAAGCGGTACATTACATTAACCACAGATGAAGATATCTTTCCCTTTTAATCCCTTCTATCCCCATACAATTTTATTTTCCTTAAGGCGCTCTGGAGAAAAAGATACATTATTCTGACCTTCCTGTACATGGGAGGGGGGGTGTCTATCACAATTGTCTGGTACCAATACAGACTTACACAAATGGTCATCATAGTGAATGGATTTGACTAGGAACAAGACTCAATATTACCCACCTTTAACTTAACATTCCTCCCTATGCCTAAAGCGGCTGTGATATGGGTGAAGGCAGGTTTGAAGTGCTGTATAGGGCGCCTGGTGCTGAGCTGGGTGTGGGAGGGATGGGCATTTCTTCCAGTCAGTTTCGGTTCTTTCTTACGCCTCTCCTGCCAGACCTGCGAAATTATTTAGTATTAGACCTTCTTGCGAGAAAATAGTAGTGATGGTAGGAAGGATAACGAACATACTATTTCAAGGCCTATATACTCACCATTTTCATACATAGACCCCTACATCTCTTCACCACCAGCTTTCCAATATCCCCAGGGGTATTATTACGTTCAACTGGCATCTCGTACTTCACCACGTAATCTGCAAGGCAAGAGGGTCGTAGGATATTACTAAGAACGAGTAAGGAGGAAAGGTTAATTAATATAGTATACTGATTTGTTCATATATTCATTTAAATACAGGTAATCTGTAAAATTCAAATTAAGTACCGGGAAATCTGAATATTTAAAATAAGTACCAGTAACTCAGTGAAAATTCAAATTAACAGTAACGGTGAAAATTCAAATTAAGTACCAATAACTTAGTGAAAAATTCAAATTAAGTACCAGCAACTTGGTGAAAATTCAAACTAAGTATCAGTAACTCAGTGAAAATTCAAAGTAACGGTAACTCGGTGACAATTCAAATTAAGTACCGGTACCTCGGTGAAAATTCAAATTAAGTACCGGTTACTCGGTGAAAATTCAAATTAAGTACCGGTAACTCGGTGAAAATTCAAATTAAGTACCGGTAACACGGTGAAAATTCAAATTAAGTACCGGTAACTCGGTGAAAATTCAAATTAAATAAAGGTAACTCGGCGAAAATTCATATTAAGTACTAGTAACTCGGTGAAGATTCAAATTAAGAACCAATAACTCGGTGAAAATTCAAATTAAGTACCGGTAACGGTGAAAATTCAAATTAAGTACCGGTAACTTGGCGAAAATTCAAATTAGGTACCGGTAACTCAGTGAAAATTAAAATCCAGTAAGTAACGGTCAGTGAAATTCGATTTCAGTATCGGTAAATGGCATAATTCAGATTAAAAGTCAATGAAAATTCTAATTCAGTACCGGTAAAGTAGTAAAAATTCAAATTCAGGATAACTCAAGTACCGGTAAATCAGTAATATTCAAATTCAGTACCGGTCGGGTAAAATTGAAGTTCAGTACCGGTAAAACTGTAAGTATTTGTAATTAGTGAAAGCTGAAAATCAATACGGGTAAATTTCCAAACATTCAAAAAAATACCGGTCAAATTCAAATTCAATCCTGGCCGGTAAATCACTGAAAATTCAAATACACTGCCCATAAGTCACTAAACATTTAAATCCATTACCGGTAATTTTTCAAATCACCTGGCCAACCGGTAATCCGTTGGCATCATTCTTAAGACCAAATCAAATTCAATCGACACTTTCCCCTAATCAGATCTTTAATCACCGTTGGTCTTAAAATATCTCTAATTAAACACAATTAAATTTTAACTGATAATTATAAAGTGAAATTGCAAGGAAGTACTGCCCAATGAGTGCCGGTGATCATCTGGCAAAGTCCTCATATCTTCCACATTTATCCCATTTTATACCCCTATATTTATTATAATGTTTTCTAATTATCTCTAGTCACTATTTTAATATTTCTTTAGAATTCAGAACAACATATAATTAAAACTTACCATGATAGGCTGGAGACAAAGAAGGAGCAAGGTCCGGGACTTCCACCCCCAACAAGCGCCAAATTCAAAATGAGCGGGAGACGCGGAGTCCCGGGTATATATGCACCCGCCCAAACTTCCCGCCTTCTGCAGAATCCCGCCAAAACATTATTCTAGCCATATTGAAGCACAAAATCAAGTTCTTTTTGGGCCAAATGATACTACTTTGAGGTTAGAACATATTTTCGTACTACAGTTTAATGAGACTTCTCTATATTAGATAATTATTCAAATTACCGATTCAAATTTCAAACTGCCCGCCGTTAACACCCTTCCCGCTTGAATTTGAATTTTCCCTCCAAGATGACCAAGCCTTTGAAAGTACTACGCCTTCAGACCTTCAAAATGCCCCTTGAAATGCCCCACAAGCCTTGAAATGCCCCACAAGCCTTGAAATGCCCCACAAGCTTTGAAATGCCCCTTGAAATGCCCCAAGATCATACAAATAACCACAGGGCACCAAACCCGCGAATTATGCATCGATTTCCACTTCATTTCTATATCTTCAAAATTCTGTGATATTCTACTTCTAGCTGTCTTAATATATCACTTTTTTTTTTTCTCACAAGCTTTCACTTTCCTTTTCACTATAATTGATTCTGTGCTTTAATATAATCGCCTAATGTAATTCTTTTTTTCATTATTATAGATTCTGAAATTCAATATCTTCGCCTGGTAGCAAGTAACGCAGAATATAAGAGCCATTCAATAAAAAGCCGCTATTTTTACCCCATTACGTACATTAACCTAACCTCTTTAAACGAAAATACCATTGTTTCCGCTTCTATACGTACCTTTTCCACTCATTTCCCTACCCATCCTTAGCAGAGTTATTCGTTCAGCCCCAGTGAATTCGCTCTCTGCCCTAGTTATCGCTGTATAGTGAAATAATACGAAGGAAAAAAAATACGATGGGAATGTCCAACCAGACGACATGGCACCACGCGTTCACCACCGACCCTCCCCTTTTTCCAGTTTTCACAACAATTCAGCTTTATTCACACTCACTCGTATGCTTTTCCTTTATTACACGCACTTTTATATCACTTTCCGATCGCTAAACACGACTGGTGAGCTTACCTTGCATGCAGGAGAAGCGAAGGGCGACGGTCCTCTCCTCTCGTGTGCCGCCTAGGAAGTGACGGCTTGTGTTTTGGCGCGAAAGCTGAATTCTTGGCGCCAAGGGACATAAATGAATAAATAAATGGCCTTTCCGCCTCTAATTCACACAGTTAATTATAATAACTGCGAGATAACAAAAAAAAATCACACTGAAATGGTCCAAAACGGCCTAGAACTTTCTATGGCAGGAAGTTTGGTTCTTGATGGCGGGAAATTTGAATTCTTGCCGCCAGGGGGGAAACCAATGATATGCCCCTATTATGATGGTGCTGGAGAGGGTTTTTCACACGGCGGCATCGTTATAAATGGACGCTGGACTTACCTGCTTAAATAACGTCTCTAAACTGCCTACCTATCCCCAAAAAGGAGAGTAAAGTGTAGGGCTGCTCCAGGCTGTAGTCCACGGAGTTCACATACATAACGCAAGGGTTCCAGCTACTAGTGTTGCTACTATAACTCCTACTACTACTGCTATGACTACTACTAATGCTACTACTTGTTTTTTTTTTATTATTTTAGATAACTACTTTTATTCAGTGTGCTTTTATTGCAATTATTTTAGTGTGGCTAGGAGCAACAACCTTTACTGTAATGCAGATACGAGTATACAGTATATAGAACTAACTGAAAAAATGTATGCAGCATACAAATGACATAATAAGTTCAGAGGTCATAAATAAGTCCATGAAAACTAAAAGTACTTGCTGCATTCTTGTATCTATACTATGACTTTATGCACATTATGCTTAGATGCATATGAACTGTAATTTATATGTAATATATTTATTCTTCTTGTAGTAGGAAAAGTATATGATAGGATACTTATTGACAGAGTTAGGGAAACAATAGAGGAATTAGTTGGAGAACAACAGGGAGGTTTTAGGAAGGGAAGAGGTTGTGTAGATCAGATATTCATCCTTAGATCTTTAGTAGAAAAGTTTCTAGAGAAGGGAAAGAAGTATGCAGCCTTCATGGATTTGGAGAAAGCATATGACAGGGTGGACAGACAAGGACTGTGGAAAGTATTAGGAATATATGGAGTAGATGGGAAGTTGTTGAAGGCCGTGAAGAGTATGTATGAGGGTGCTAAGGCTGCAGTGCGTTTGGATAATGATCTGAGTGACTTTTTCTATTTGAAGGTTGGCTTGAAACATGGATGTATCATGTCTCCATGGTTGTTCAGTCTGTATATGGATGGGGTTTTAAAAGAGATACAAGGTAGGACAGTGGATGTTGGAGTGGCCCTAGTGAGAATGGGCAGTGGTTGGAAACTATCAGTACTGTTGTTTGCAGATGATACGGTGTTGTTAAATGAAGATGATGGGGAGGTGCAAGGCTTGGTGGATGAGTTTGGGAGGGTGTGTAAGAAACGGAATCTAAAGGTGAATGTAGGGAAGAGTACAGTGATGGTCTTTGAGAGAAGTGAAGTCAGTGAATGTATAGTGAGGTTGGATGAGGAGGAAATGGAAAATGTGAGTGCCTTTAAGTACTTGGGTAGTATGATGAGTAAGGATGGAAGTTGGGAGGGTGAAGTGTTTGAAAGGGTACAACAGGGAAGAAAGGTTGCTGGTTCTTTGAAAGCAGTGATAAGAGACAGGGAAGTGAGCATGGAATTGAAAAAGCTACTACATGACAGTATTGTGATACCAACTCTAACATATGGAAGTGAAGCTTGGACCTTGTTGGAGGGACAGAAGTCAAGAGTGAGAGCAGTGGAAATGAGTTATTTGAGAGGAGCCTGAGGAGTCACATGGAGAGACAGACTGACAAATGGGGAAGTGAAGGAGCGCTGTGGTGTGGATGTGGATGTGATAGGAAGCGTTAGGAGAAACACATTAAGGTGGTTTGGCCATGTGGAGAGGATGGAGAGTAAGGGACTGACGAGGAGAGTGTATGTGAGATGGAGGGGGGAAGGGGGAGGGGGAGGCCAAGGATGAGTTGAAGTGGAGAAACATATGAGAGAGGGGGTTGTGAGCTGGGAGCTGGGGAATGAAATGGCAGGGACAGGGCGACATGGAGGCGATTTTTTTGTGGCCATCCCTTACGGGATTAAGGCGTCTGGCAATAAATAGGTAGACAGATATTTATTCCCCTATATTACAAAACAAAGGTGATTCATTGATTGACAACTACGACTACTACTACTGTTGCTACTACTACCACAGTTACTACTGCTACAACTGCTGCTGATCCTACTACTATACTACTACTACTACTACTAGTTAGGACGCTCTGACTGAAGGGTGGAAGGTTGGAGTCCACCCAAGGGTCATTGGTAGACATCAGGAGGGGCATCCAGTCATAAAGAGCTACACGCTCCAAAACACAAAGTCCTCTACCTAGGGGAAACGCCTTAGCCCTTAACGAAAAATGGGCACACGGCGTTAAACTCCAAAAAAAAAAAAAAAAAAAAAAATCCTCTTCTACTGGACTGACGGAAGCCTTGTCTATATGAAAAAGACATGCTACAATATACAACAGAATATTAATTAACGAATAGGTTGTGTAGTGAGTTGGGATGGAAGTTTGGAGGGTGAAGTGCTTGAAAGGGTACAACGGGGGAAAAAGGTTGCTGGTTCCTTGAAGCTGTGATAAGGAACAGGAAAGTGAGCATGGAACTAAAAAAGTTGCTGCATGATAGTACTGTGATACCAAATCTATCGTATGGAAGTGAAGCTTGGACCTTGTGGAGTTACATGGAGAGACTGATTGACAAATGAGGAAGTGAAGGAGCGCTGTGATGTGGATGTAAATGTGACAGAAGGCATGAGCAGAAATACTTCAAAGTCGTTTGACCATGTGAAGAGGATGGAGAGTGAGAGACTGACTGATAGCGTATGAGTGAGGTGGAGGGAAGGAGAGAGAGCGAGAGGCCGAGGATGAAGTGGAGAGATGGAGTAGAAAGGTATATGAGAGAGGAAGGTGTAAGTTGAAGGAGGGCAGCACAGTGGCAGGGAACAGGGCGACGAGTAGGCGATACGATGAGACGTCTGTGGCCACTCTTTTCCACAGTGTCTCTCAGATTTCTTCACGTCATTCCCTACTTGTGGGGGTCTTAACATCCTCGTGGCCCCCCTTCAGTTTTCTCTCAAGCCCCTCACAAATAATGATGAAATAAATATGCTGTTTTGGTGCTCTCTATCTATTTTACTGCATACAACTATCATTCAGAATGCATCTTTTGTTACGTATCAATGGGATGGATGACACTGTTTGCTTTCAGCCAACTAATTCGAGGTTGTCACTGATAACACACATCTCATATCGGGGCCCACATGCAACCGGTTTCGGCTTTTACTTTTGATGTGTAGAAGGATGGAGAAACCAGATCCACATAAATATACTGTGGAAAATGGCAAAAGGACTCTATGTGCGATTTTACAGACACACTCCCTACTTACACTACCCCCCCATGGACCCCCTAAAATCATGGCTCCCAGTTTGAGAACCAGTGTCTTATGGGATTAAGGTGTCTGGCTATAGATAGAATTATTATGTAGGTGATGAAGAATGAGAGACTGACGAAGAAAGTGTATGTGAGTGAGGTGGAGTGGGGGAGAGGGAGGGGGAGGCCAAGGATGAGATGAAGGGATGGAGTGGAGAGGCATACGAAAGAGGGGGGGTGTGAGCTGGGAGCAGGGCTTTGAAATGGCGGGGGACAGGGCGACATGGAGGCAATTTATTTGTGGCCACCCTTACTTGATTAAGGCGTCTGGCAATAGATAGATAGATAGTGATGGTGATGATGATGGTGGCAGTGATGATGATGGTGGTGGTGATAATGATGGTGGTGGTGAAGATGGTGGTGGTGGAGATGATGATGATGGTGGTGGTGGTGGTGGTGGTGGTGATGATGAAGATGAGGATGATTGTGGTAGTGGTGGTGATTATACTGGTGATGATGATGATGATAAAAACGATGATCTTAGGACTGAACCCCACAAAAAAACATCCCACAAGCCTCGAACCCACAAGAGAACCCAAGTATTTCTCCGTCTATAGCGCTCAAAGCCTCTGAAGCCTTGTTGAGTTCCGCACCCATCTCAGTCGCCAGGTACCCCTCTGCCAGGAGGTGCGTAAGTGACTGGGATCTTGGAGTAGGGAGAAAAATTGTTGAGATTTTGGTGTTTATGTGATTTTTTATGCCTTAGTGAGGGATTGTGTGTGTGTGTGTGTGTGTGTGTGTATGTGTGTGTGTGTGTGTGTAT
>JAGKTI010001320.1:0-41855 GCA_018397915.1 Birgus latro | reverse complement strand
AAAAAAAAAAAAACGGCAAGGAGAGCCGCTCGATCATGTGATAAAATTTTACCCAAGTTATTCACTTCATCCTTTGAAGATGTTTTCGTAAATTTAGAGTGGGATAGAAAAGAGTTAATAAACGGTATGCGACTGAACAGTCTTTGAAAACTGACTTTTTAAATGAATCACGAAATGTACGACAAAAAGTTATGGTTAATCTGAACACGAAGAATTTGATGGTGGCCTGGAATATGACTATGGGGAACAAGAAAAATGTGTTTAACAGACATGTTCAAACCGTACAAAACAGGAGATTAAGAACCAGAATGTGTTGAGTATATTTACGAAGGGCAGACACTTTAATCAATTGTAGTTAATGACATCGCATATGTGTGTGTGTGTGTGTGTGTGTGTGTGTGTGTGTGTGTGTGTGTGTGTGTGTGTGTGTGAGTGATGAGCATTATCACTATGACGGTAAGGAGTACTTGGTCTCAAGTTAAACGGAGTGAAAGTACAGATCGTGAGGGAAATTAATGCCTCTGCGATGACGCCTTTTGGTTTTAACGCATACTGTTTCCAGACGATTTTATTTAGCTTTGGGGAGACTTTTGGAACTGGAGTGGTTAGTGACAGCCTTCATTAATCCACTCAGCACCTGAGTTCTCTTTAAATTTTCTCCTCTGCCTTTCCGAAAATCAGTCAATCATTTAACATTCTTCGGCTAACTTACATTTCAAAATCAGTATCTGCCCACTCCCTTATTAGTGTACTTAAATAAGGCTGCCTTTAACCCAGTGCTTTTACTTTCTTACGGTATAAAATGACAATGTAACAACTGTCTTATTATATGGCATAACGGAACTTCTACCTGTGACCCATTTCTTTTACTATATTACATTCTAAAATAAGCATGTTTCTACTGCTATGAGTGTAGATAACAAGGGCGACTGCCTGTGACCCAGTGCTATTACCCTTTTAAATTATAAAATAACTATATATTTACTGCCTTACTACAAACGGTAGCAAAAGATACAGCCTCTGATTCAACCTTGCTTCATCACCAGGTTCTAGTCAACCATGTCTGCCACAATGGAGGACAGCTTTGACATCATTCTGCATCACTTAGGCACGGGAAAGTGGACCATCTTTCACGCCCTTGTTATGGGATACTGTAAGTGCCTTGCTAAGTGTCTGACCTCTTTGGTGATGTCAGGGAGTACTTGGATAACGATACCATATATATCAAGCCTGTCGGGGTTTGGGGTCGGGCAGTTTTTCCATCTGCCTGGATTTACTTTCCTCGCCAAAAATACATTTCTTATCCTTCTTCACCCTCCTTATCCTCTTTATGTGGTGCTACCCAAGGTCCATTTCGGTACAGATCTTGGTTCTTCCCACCCTACCCTATGCAAGCAATTAAGTTAATGCTCAGGAACAAAGCGCATATGAACACAGTTACTTTTTAAATTTCTTTACTTTATTAAACGGCGTAAACGCGTACCGAAACTTTGAGAGGGCTAATGATCTGACACTTAGAGATGCTAAAGACATTCAGCTATCACACCCGGCCAAACAAGTATTTTTACATTATTACCGCTACCTCAGTAAGAAACGTAAGTCTCAATGCACTGTTATGCCAGGGACGCCTGCATGTGGTGTGCTTTGTGTCTCAAGTAGTGGCACGAGTACTTCATCTGGGCAACGTTACGATACAGAGCTAAAAGTTTTAATTTATGTGTTGCCTTATCAAGGTTATGCAAGCGGACACTGGGCAAAAGATTTATTTAACTCGCTTGCTGTTTAAAATAGGTGCTGGAGAAGGACTCCGTGTGGTGACACCGATATAAGTGGGCAGTGGAGATGCCCGTTTATACAGACATCCCTCATCTCCCTCCCTATCCCTACGAAACATGGATGGTGGGCTGCAGGAGACTGCAGCTTCAGTCTACAGTCCACTGGGTACACATTCTGATGAGCCTGGGGCTGCTGATGCTGCTACAATAACAACAACAACAACAACAACAATAACTACTGCTACTGCTACTTAAATGATTACTACTGTAATCATTTGTGAACTCTACCTTAACCTTTTGTGTGAACCTGCATTGAGTCACCGGCCCTCTCCGGTATCTAGCTACGTTATAAATCGTTTGGGTAATGTTCTTTTATCAGCTTTGTAAATTATATCAAAAGTTGCCAGTGCTTTCATATAAATGCTTATATTTTCGTGCGCATAAAGAACCCTCTCGTTTTACTTGTATGACTAAATGTTTTTGTAAGCAAAGTGAGCTGTGCATACCCATTTCGTGCACCTCATTGTGGTATCACCATTACTGTTTAATTTCACTGTTCAGTTTTCATATCATTTCATATAGGTTTCGCACTGTAAACGTTAGTAATAACCTCTTGAATCAGTATCAAAATTGATACAACCAAATTGCAGGTCCTCATCGTCTTTTTAAAGTACGACCAGATCAATGTACAAAATTTGCACCTTAGCTGGAATATGTCAACATTGTTGCCAGCAGACTAACCTAACTTAGGTAAAGGTTGGCTAGGTAAGGAGGTAAACTAGATTAGTTTGCTGGCTAAAATACCTTCATAGTTCAAAGAAACACTTTCGTGCATTTTTTAAACAAAATAAGTGATGCAGACCTTTGGTTATATCTAAATATGTTAAAGAATTAACCTTTTTGCTATGGTCGGTAGAATTAAATATTTACTTCAAACTAACACCAGAAGATTTTCGTCCAACTGTGATACGTAACAGCAGTCAGGGACTTTAAACATTGCCTCGAGTAATCCTTTCTCTGCTACGATACACCTATAAACAAGTATATTCGGGCAAACACCAGACGATTTAGTGCAATCAGGAGATACTATAGCTCTTTCACTTTAATCTGGCCTAGATTTTCGTCCTTTTACAGTTAATGTACATAGGTCAGTTGCAGAAAATGACAATACCACGACTCTACAGTGTTGCCACAGCACCTTTTCGTGACTAGCATCATATTCTGGTATCAATCTTCCGTCACATCTCAGCATTCAAAACGGCGAGATGACAATTTTAGATAAAACTAAAGTGAAAAGAGTAACATCCTTTCAACGGCACCTCTCCGCAATTAATCATATTCTGGCATTAATCTTCCTTCACAGCTCGGCATTCAAGACGGTGAGATCGTAATTTAGGCCAAGTTAAAGTTAGAGGGGTATATTAACCTAAGAGTCAAGTAACAGTGATAGAATTAACAGGGTTCTTGTTCGTTCTTTCCATAACATCTCTTCATAACTAGCATAATATTCTAGTTTCAATCTTCCCTCAGCTCAGCATTCAAGGTGGCGAGATAGCAATTTTAGGTCAAGTTAAAGTGGAAAATGACAGAAATAAAAAAGGCCGACTAACACTGATCAGTTTACAGGGGTCTTGTTCATACCATGCCATGCTTTGGCCGGGGCGTTCCTTGCCTATAACATGGATCACACCTGCCTCTCTCCACCCCACGCCTACACCCCCACCTTCGACCCCGTGCCTAACACCACCCTCGCACCCAACACCACCACAGCACTCCGCAACACCACTCACCACCACAGGTGAGTTGTTTGTAGGCACTCAGACTTGAAACTTGAGTCTGGATTTTTAGAGCAATAGTTGTGAAGTGATGATGATGATGGGACTAACAGGAGATCGCGCTGGCTGGATGAATTTTGTTCGGAGAAGTACATAACCAGGGATTTGGCGCCCCTTTTGAACGTGACAGCTTTCGGATTGGCTCAGTCAAATAGGTATAAGTGTGAAGTTACGGAACGTGGAACCAGGATTTCGAGGGCTTGAATGATGAGTGAATGTAGGCGAGGTCCATTGAACTGGGCAAACTTTGGCTGTCTGGACGTTGCTACTCCTCACCCTACCCTAAGTTGGAAAAGGAGGTCCTAATGATGATGATGATGATGATGATAATAATAATAATAATAATAATAATAATAAAAATATAATTATAATAATCGTTCGTATCGTTTATAAAGGCTCCAACATGCTTGCAAGCGTCGGCCTTCATCACCTAGTGGCGGCCATTCACGCGGCTCGAACAATGACAGTCTCCTTATTCAGTTCCTTTTATCCCTGAGGTCACACTTTATGACCTCGTCCCAGGTCTTTTTCGGTCTGCCTTTCGCAGCCCTACCCTCGACGTCAACACCTCTCCCCTTCTGCACACAAATGTCATCCTCCATCCTCTCAACATGCCCGAAGCGTCTCAATTTACTTCGCCTCATCACAACACCAATACGTTCATGTCCCAGTCTTCCTCTCAACTGTTCAATAGCAGTCCAAGCTTCTCCCCCCCCCCCCCCCCCCCCAGGTCTCGCATTCAAGGACACACTACACGTCCATCAAATCATTGTCATTTCTGTACGTTTGAGCCTACGAATATCATCTTCCTTTACTGCCCAGGTATCACTACCATACAGTATTACACTCTTAACACATGTCGCATACAAGGATCTCTTTGCACGGAGGGAGAGTCCTCTCACTGTTTGGAGAGGCAACAGCTCACCGAACTTTTTCCAACCACTCCTTACACTAGCGCCACCCGCAGCACATAATGTCTCCTCCAAATAACAAAATTCCTCTACACTTACTCAAGAGACTCTCCAGCAATGTAAACTCTTTTACGCCTGTCAGTCTCTGCATGCTCTCCCCGACACACCACACACACGAAATCAGCATTAATTCGCAGCTTACCACTAATGCCACTACAACTCTTAAGCACTCATCTCAAACGCTGCACAAGCTGGTGTTATTTCCCACATCCTTGCCGCAAACTGCATATGCCACACTCCCTCTCTTTTGATGGTACCGCCACCAGAATTAGATATAATCACTTTTGTTTTATCCGCACAGTAATAATAATAATAATAATAATAATAATAATAACAATAATGTGATGATCATTAGTAAAGATAAGAGAGAAAAAAATCGTTTAAATTTGGTCAGGATCCTTAAAAACGTGATGATAAATGATTATGTATGTCTAGATGGTGCAGTTACCTGGTGGAAGAGGTGGCCACAGGGCGTTTGCTGGAGAAACCTTGCACAGCCTGGGACTTCGACACCTCCGTCTTCACCTCCACCATCACTTCAGAGGTCAGCAAGTCCCTGTATAACCAGTTTTTGATCCATTCACTACGATTACTTTTTATAGATTATATTCTTCCTACTTGTGGATAATCATATTAGGATTAGGAAGGACTTATTGAAAGGGTCAGTAGAAACTGTTTCTAACCCCCTTCAGTGATGCTGGAGAGTCACACCTTCATGTGATGGCATTGATATAACTGGTCGGCTCAGCTGCGTGGTTATACAAATGCCCCTCAACTACTTTCCCATCCCCCAAAACGATACGGTGGACTGTCGAAGAGGAGCATCTTTAGCCTACTGTCCACAGGGTTCACGTTACAGATGAAACTGGGACTGCTGCTGCTGCTGCTGCTACTCCTACTACTGCTACTACTACCACCACCACCACCACCACCACCACCACCACCACTCTTACTGCTACTACTACTACTCCCACTACTACTACTTCTAGTACTACTACTACAACCACCCTTTCGTTACAAAAGGTCACGAAATAAGCTGAAATATCGTCTTAGGATAGCAAGACGAGAGCAGTCGAACCCCCAGATATAAAAAAATTATCGTATTTCTAAAATCACCCCTGCGGGAAAATTTTCTATAAGTTGGTATCATGGCAAGCACTTTCAGGACACACGATGCATTTAAGTAGTAGTTGTTATTGTAGCCGCTGATTCACCTGAAATGCGAACCCGGTTGACTGCAGACTTAGCCTGATCTGCAATTCACCATCCTCTTTTGAGGAGAGGAAAGTAGCTGGGTGACATTTGTATAACCAGGCAGTTGAGCGACCTGGGCATATCGGTGCTGCCACATGAAGGCGTCCCTATCTAGCACCACGATACATTTAAATGGCAGTGTTATATGTTTAGATGCCCATGCGCCTTGTTGCTATGAGATACGTGTAGTGGATTGTGTGTGTGTGTGTGTGTGTGTGTGTGTGTGTGTGTCACTTATTATAGTTTTTTCATCCTAATTTATATCGAATTTTCGTCCTTTTGCAGCTCATTTCACGTAATTCACACATCCTTTCCATAGCACTTCTTCGTTACGTCATATTCTTGTGATAAGTTTTGTTACAACTAAGCATCCTAGATGGAGAGATGGTAGTTGTAGTCCAGGTTAGAGTAAAAAGAGTTTACCATGTTCATAAAATGGCTAGACATTTTTGCATATGTACGATCAGTGTATAGAAGAGTCATGGCAGGAAGCTCATGCCATACGAGTAGCCTGCCATCTCATCAGTTGTGCCTCCGATATCACTGGTGTGTTTAATTTCTACCCCCCTTCATCTCTCTCTCTCTGTTTTTTTTTTTTTAATGTGTCTGACTCTGGGCAAAGGCTTCAGGGCCTATGTCTTGGGGGCAGCAGCCTATCCCAAGGTCCAGTAGTCTTCCTACACCTCCACATGTCACCATTTCGGCACTAACAACCACCGTCCATATTGAATACATGCTAGGGCTGTCTCATACAGGACTGGTGTACTGGTATTAGTGGGGGTACTTTTACATGTCGGCGCGTCATCTGGTAGATCAGGGATTAAGGAATCCCCCGAGCTAGACCTTACAATGAGATCATATAGCCCCGCTAGGTAACGGGAGGGCGCTACCCCTCCCGGCACGGCAGTCCCGGACGCGGCTTGAACTCGCGACCCCCGGGTCCCGAGCTCGATGCTCTACCTCTGAGCCACCGTGCCCCCATCTGGTAGATCAGGAAAGTCTGCTTTTATGAAATTCAAATCCTTAAACCGTTCCCTGCCCCAGCCGGGATTCGAACCTGGTCCATCAGGACTGTAGGCCGCCTCTCTACCGTCGTATTTCATCCAAAATTTTATAGATACTGATGGTCAAATAACTGTTAATGTAAATACTGTAAGTAATGATTCCCCAATTTTATTATTCACTTCAGATTACTATATTATTTTCCAAATTTGTATTTTAAATAAGTTAAACGAAACGTTCACAACTTACTGCACACACATGCTGCAAAAATTTCATTGTGAGTGGTTTTCAAATGGAACAATGGAAACTGTTTTTTTTTTTTACATCTAGATATTTGAAATAGCTGTCTTTCACGATAATTGTGCTCTAAGTAACATTTTGATCACAATGAAAAATCCATCAGTCTTGTGCGTGGTGTGTCAGGACGAGCATGAAGAGATTGTCAGGCGTGAAAGATAAATCATGCTAATGAGTCTCTTGAGTGTGTGGAAGAGTTTTGTTGTTTGGGTGACATGTTATGTGGTGGAAGTGGGGCTGGAGCTAGCTCTGTGGCTAGGGTTAGTAGTGGTATGAGGAAGTTCAGGGAGCTGTTGCCTCTCCAAACACTGAGAGGACTCTCCCTCCGTGCTAAGGGATCTTTATATGCAGCATGTGTTAGGAGTGTAATATTGTATGGGAGTGAGGTCTGGGCAGTAAAAGAAGAGAATATTCGTAGGCTCAGACATACAGAAATGACAATGATTTGATGGATGTGTAATGCGTCCTTGAATGCGAAGCCTGGGGGGGAGGGGGGGAGGACTAGATTTACGACTGATGAGTTGAGAGGAAGGATGGGACTGGAGTGTATTGGTGTTGTGATGAGGTGAGGTAGATTGGTATGATTTGGATATGTTGAGAGGATGGAGGATGACAATTGGGTGCAGAAGGTGAAAAGTGTGAGCGTCAGGGGTAAAGTTGCAAGAGGCAGACTGAAAAAGACCTGGGACGAGGTCACTGAGTGTGACCTCAGGGATATGGGACTGAATGGGGAGGGTGCCAGAGATCGAGCAGCGTGGAGTGCTGCCATTAAGTGACCAAAGACAACGCATGCAAGGATGTTGGAGCCTTTATAAATGATACAGTATGATACGAGATCAAGATGTATAAATTATTTCTGTCATGTTACTTTGTGAGCCAAAATATTGTTTAAATTTAAAAATTATAAATTTTAAATGCATTATTTTATCAAATTTATACAAAAAAAGATTCTTTTGCTAAGTAAATCCATAATCTGACCTCCAAATTTGAAAGAAATCATGACTGATAATCGGGATAGTAACAATTATACATTACTTGACTGTGTTAAATTAGGTATAACACAGAATGATTCTGGACGATATGGCTAGTTTGATTTGTTAAGTTCGTTTGTATAATGCAAATAATCTGCAAAAGTCATTTAGATCTGTCCATTACAAAAATGTGGTTCAGTTCCAGCTGGTGTGCGGAAAGAAGTACCTGCTGGCCACCTACCAGAGCATCTTCATGTTCGGTATGATAGTGGGCGCCGCCAGCACTAGCTTTCTTGTAGACAGGCACGTCACTTGACTTCAGCTGCTCACTCCTACATCAATATAATTTTGTTGTCTTTGTACAATTGCAGACAAAAAAATATTTGTTAACTTCTTAGTTTTAACTAACAAGATACTCAGTTCTGCTAGCCCACTGCCATTAACCTATTATTCTGCTGTTCTTTGTACAGTTCTGGACATGAAAACTGATCAACTTAATGATATCTAATGAGACAGGACATAAATACAGATCCACTAAATGATGCCTAACGAGACAGAACATAAATAAAGATCCACTTAATGATCCATAACAAGACAGGGAACAACGAGTTCAAAATCCAGTGATGTGATCGTTGTGGCTCAACAAACTCTTCTGATATATAAGTTTCATACGGTAATTATTCTACTAAAGTGTGGTCTGATGTTGTTGTTCCCAGCTGTACATCTTTACCTGTCCACTTGGCTTACCCAGTGTCATTTTGTACAGTCACAGCTGATGCATGAGAGGGACGCCTTCATGTGATGGCACCAATATAACCATGCTGCTCCACTGCCTGGTTATACCAGAGTCCCTCAACTCCCTCCTAATCTCCCAACAGGAGGGTGATGGACTGCAGGAGGAAGACAGCTTCAGCATTCAGTTCACTGGGTTCATATTACAGATGGATCTGGGGCTACAACAACATCTACTACTACTGCTGCTGCTGCTGCTGCTGCTGCTAATGCTGCTGCTGCTGCCGCTAATGCTGCTGCTGCTGCTGCTGCTGCTGCTGCTGCTAATGCTGCTGCTGCTGCTAATGCTGCTGCTGTTGCTGCTGCCGCTACTGCTGTCGCCGTCGCCGCCGCCGCCGCCGCCGCCACTTCTTTCTCTTCGTCTTCTTCTTTTTCTTCTTCTGCTGCTGCTGCTGCTTTCATATACAAAAATCATCTTCATTCATTTAGGAATTGTATTGTAAAGATCAACACCAACCTTCATAATACAGTTCATCATTTGGAGATGTAATGTGAAGGTTAACATTAACCTTCATAATACAGTCCGTTGGCATCAAAGAAGCCAATGACTGTGGTCGCCAACCATATGTTACTACTCTTTATTTCTACTTTGTTTTAGTTAACTAACATTACAGTGCTAATAAAAACATTAATTACTGGGATCGCTGGTCAATGCGGGTCTCGACCACTGTAGCTTCGTAATCCATACCCACCAGAGAGACAAGCCTGAGGGTTGATGATCTTGTACCCCTGAGGCATAGGAGTGCAAATCTCCAGAAGGAGAGTGACAGTCGACATCTTATCCGGGCCATAATAGAACTCTGAGGTTGATGCTTCTTCTCAGAAAGAACCTCCGCGCCAGTCTCGAGTAGAATCTCCCCGCCTCTGGATCCATCCCACCTGATGTAAACACAAGGGGAGCCAATCGACCTTGGTCTACATGTTGGATCTTGTCTTGGTATTTTTTTTTTTCATTACTCCTGTGTGCAGCCTTAAGAGCCAGGTCGCTGTGACGTGCTGCCATAGGATAAAATTTCCTAATGTTGAAAATCGCCTTCTGCCCACGTGTCCAGAAACCTCGAATGCTGACATCCAATCTTGTATCATTTTATGTGTTTGCTGTTCTGCGGATAAAGTGCTCACCCTCTAGAGGTCTGTGGTGACATCATGGTGTATTTCCTGTAGCATTTTCGCAGGGAGGTCGCATACTCCATCTTGTGAAATGAACACAAAACATCCATTCTTGCAAACCATTGCATTGATCGCATCAAAGACAGTGCCACAGACACACTGTTGAGATAGGTTTTCTAGTGGCCACCTATATTTCAAGGCTATGGCATCAATAAATTCTTGTTTATTGAAGTGGAAGCCTTTTCCCTTTAGAAGCAGTGTCCTCAGCCAACTTGATGCCCCAACGTCCTGTGCCACTTCAACTTTTCTGCACTGGTCTGACGTAAGATGTTCAGTAATGTGCTGCAGCTGGTCCTTTTGTCTCGCATCCCGTTCTTTGCTTATTTGTGTCTTAATATCGTTCTGCTGCTGTTGGCCGATTTCACTCGGCTCAAGCTGGGCACATATCTTCTGTGACAAGGACTCGGTGAGCCTAAGTGAATTTTTGTGCTAATAGTCCCAAGGCCTCCCATTCTGGATGGTAGGATGGGAGGTCTACTACTACTACTACTACTGCCACTACTACTATTACTACCACTACTCACACTGCTGCTGCTACAACTACTATTACTACTACTACTACAATTACTACTACTATTACCACTACCACTACTACTACTATTACCACTACCACTACTACTACCACTACCAGTGCACTTTGTGAGCGCGTAAGAAGCAAGTGAGCGTTTGTTTGTACATATGCCTATTTTCATAATTTCATCTCGGTTTAAACTTTCAACATTTCTGGTGGATAGTTGAATAATAACGGAAGAATAACTGAGCTAAAATATTTGCTTTCTCACGTTTCCTCTCTCTCACGTTTTCTCTCTGGATGTGCATGTGGCGAGGCGCCGTAGCATTTATACGTGCAATAATCAGTACTCTCCTCCCGACTTGCCGTTCCAACGAACTGCGTCAGTAAACGCTCGGCTATTGATCAAATAACAAAACCCAGAAATGAGGCAATTACTCTTGCTGATTTCACCCTCAAAACATAGAAAAAAACGTTCAGTTAAAATAATGAACCTTATATCCAGTATTTAATTGTTAGAATTCATGCAAGAAAACATAATGTTAAAACAGGAAATCTTTTTTTAATTCGATTTCATAGTGAAGCATATCAATTGAAGCCCTCGGTACATTCCCATGGAAAGCTGAGATTCCAAGGAGTTTATTTGGTCACATGAGTAAATATATAGCTAAAACCAAATTTATTGAATGTATCTACTGTCTACTGAAAGAATCTCTTCTCTGTTTCACATAGCAGAAAAGTTATTAGGCTCTGAAAACCATCGCGGGCAGTTCATTTCTCAACTGAACTTAAACATCGCATCGTTACACTTGCTCACTTCGCTTGCTGCGCTCGCTCGCTCGTAACTACTGCTGCACTTCTATTATTATCATTACTGACGATAATAATAATAATAATAATAATAATAATAATAATAATAATAATGCTGTTGCTGCTGCCGCTGCTGCTGCTGCTGCTACAGAAGATAAGATGTCTTTCAAGTTTAGTCACGCTTTTACGAAACTCATATAATATTTTGAGAGTTTTTAGGGCAACAAAATACCTAGCCCTTGAATGTAGCTACTCACTTTTGCTTGATAGACTGCAATGTAGTATACCAGCATTTACATCCGGAACTGTACGTCTCAGTTTGTTTATTCTGACTGCCCTGTCGCTTTTCTGTGTACAATTCTGCTTACTCATTTTGCCACTAGTATGCATCTTTGCTAGCCCATTTGCCCACCTTTATACGACTGGGGATTTACTTGCACCGTATAGTGGGCGTGGCATCAAGACTGGGTTGATGTAAATTTGTTTTGTTACGATGGAACATCATGATCTTGCTCAAGACAACCCCTGTGGCTAGTAGCCACATGTGACTGCCATGCTGTATTATGCTCTAAACCTACACTTCCGTAATCATATTAAAATATAATGCATTAAACACAGAAAGAAATTCAGAATCACAATATAATCATTTCTAATTGAGCATCAAGTGTCATTCTTGAATTATCCTGAGTTAAGTTCTGCATGGGAACTAATTTTGATTTGACCCCATTAAGTTTCTTACCCAGTCATGAAGTTCGTATAGCTACACTGTATCCAGACAAGCACACTGTAATTATTTCACTGGATCCTGATTTATCCAAAGGCCATAAAAATGAAATTTTTCCATAGCATCATAAGGCTCGCTGAACACTTGTTGTACTGCACACTTAAAAGCGAAAAAAGTACAATAGATGATTGTCAGATATGGCTGCTGAATGGTGCTGTCCATTTCATTTGGTGCTCCAGACATATTACAACAGCTGACTCACATTGTCAGAAACGGCCACTGCATGATGGTTTCTATTTCCTCGATGTGTCGTATAAATTACAGCGGGTGATTCTCTTCGGCAGTTACGGCTGTTGGATGATGATGTCCATGTCAGAGAAGAGTCAGTTGATTATAACAGCATGGTACCTATAGCTGTTGGACGACAGTGATTATTTCCATGGTGTGTCAGATAAGGGAGGTGGTGGTAATGATGATTGATGATGATGATGTCAGATAAATTTAAACACCTAACTTTCTTTCTGCAGGTATGGCCGCTGGACGATGGTGGCCATTTCCACGGTGCTTCAGTCGGTAATTGCCGTGGGGTCTGCTTGGTTGCCCTCCATTCGCATAATCCTGGCTGCTCGCTTCTTGCTTGGGGTCATGGCCTGCATCTCACTCCAGAGTGGATATATTTTGGGTCTGAAACTGTTCCATTTTTTAGGCAGGCGTTTGGAGAGTCAAAAATACGTCATAGGATTGGAGTGAAATTTAGCTCCTTTTCATTAACAAAATACGCCATCAGAATGAAATATTTAGTTCTCACTTCAAGAGATCACTCCAAATCATCTGTACAGTATTTTGGATATCGCTCAATTTTTTGTATGCAGTTGTTTGAAATAGTTACATTCTTCACATCAGCATCTCACTTATACCATACCAGATATTTTTGGGAACTGACACGTTTCCGATAAGTAGACGTGCATTTGAATGAAGTATAAAAAATTAGCAGAAAACACGTCCCTCGAGCAATGAAAGAGTTTTACTTCACTTCAACATCTCGCTTCTTACCAGATTTGTTTTAGACTTTACCCCATTCCATTTTGTAGGCAGGCATTTGAAGAAGGTAGAAAAGTAATCGGAACAGTGAAAGAGTTAACTCCATCACTACTATGACGCCATACCTCTTTCATTCTGACCACCAAATGTACAATTTTACATAGATTAGAGGAAACTGTGAATATCGTCAAATGACTTTATCCAGCTTGGGGGATCCCTCGTTGTCAAGGGGTTAATCCTAATCACTTTTATACTGCTGCCTCATTTTCTTTGCACAGTACTTGACGCCTGTTTTTAGTCACACCCACAGGGGAGGTCAAAGCCAGTGTGTGTTCATGTTTTTCACTAACTCATTGTCACTATCTTTTTAAGCTACAACCGTAGAGTTTTATAAGAGTCACATTTCACTTCCACTGATTTTTGCAGAACCCACAATGGTTCGGACTATATGAGGGGGTATTTAGTGGTGGGTGGTATTGGTGATGTATCTGGTGTGCTTTGGGGCGTGTCTGGGGTGCATGTGCTGTGCATCTATAAGGTGTGTCTGAGGAGTGTATCCAAATACAAAGGACACCATTTGGGTTGTGCTGGGATGGTGGATACAAACGGAGTGGGTGTGGTTATCAAAAGTGTCTTTTGACTTGTTTGATATTATCTTGTTATCGTCAGGTAATTTTATCCAGCTTAGGAGATCCCTAATAGTGAGTGAGTTGATTCCAACCACTTATGACTCTTTCTTCACTCCTAGTGCTGGAGATGGTGGAGCTGAAGACGAGATCAAAGCTGGGACTGTCGCTTTTTACATCGTGGTCTGTGGGCACCATTCTCTTCAGTATGTGTGCTTATCTGGTCAGGGACTGGCGCTGGTTGCAGACTACGGTGTCCATCCCTTTCCTCCTCTTTCTGCCAGCCCTGTGGTTAGACTCCATCTTTTATGCATAGACAATACTATGTTTATTGTTTCTCTTGCTTCTATCTATTGCTACCGTGCCCCAGTTTACATAATGAACAACTTCAATCACATCAGCTATTTTTTATTCTATTCATGCTATCTCCAGGCAGTTTTTTTTTTTTCAGATTAATCGGGATTTTCCGAGCTTGTAGGGGTTAGAGACTGCGTTTAACATCCCTGTGCTCTATGACCTAGTCTCAGGTCTTTTTTATTTTTTTTCTGTCCGTCTCTTATAACCCTACCCCCGACATTCTCACATCTCACCTGCTGCACCCAGTTGTTATCCTCCATCCTCACAACATGCCCAAACCATCTCAATCTACACCTCCTTATCACAACACCAATACATTCAAGTCCCATCCTTCCTCTCAACTCTTCAGTCGCAATCATAGCCTCTCCCGCCAGGCCTCGCATTCAAGGACGCACTACGCACCCACCTAATCATTGTCATTTCTGTACGTTTGAGCCTCTTTCTTTACTCCCCAGGTCTCATTATCATATAGCATTACACTCGTAACGCAAGTTGCTTAGATAAATTCCTTAGCACGGAGGGAGAGCCTTCTCTGTGCTAGGAGAGGAAACAGCTCCCTGAACTTCCTCCAACCTCTCCTTACCCTAGCCACAGAGGTTGCTCCACCCCATCTCCATCACATAACATGTCCCCCTAACAACAAATTAATCTCCTCCACATACTCAAGAGACTCTCCAGCAAGATCAGTTCTTTCACGCCTGACAATGCTGTCCCCTACACGCCACATACGAAATCAGCATTTTCTCATTTTTTCTCCCTTCACCAACAATCTTCCATTTTTTTCTTTCATTCCCCTACTGCCTTCTTTATTACCCTATTTCACCTTCTTAATCTCCTTCTAGAACATTTTCTTACATTCCCTCCACTTTACACTCAAATTCTTTCCAAATTTCTCATCCACACTCTTCATACTCTCTCTTACAAAACTTTTCAGCTCTCTCCTCTTCTCTACATATAACTCTCTGTTCCGCCTCTCAGATTTCTCCATGCCTTTGCTTCCCATCCACTCACTAAGAACTTTCCTCTTTTGTATCACAACTTGTTTAGTCTTTTCATTCTAGCATGCTGTCCCTTGCACCCCTTTTTGCAGCCCACACTACATCTCACATGCTACACGTCTTTATTCTCCGAATACCTTGCACGCACCTTCCACCTCCCCAATCTGCTCCAGATCATATCTACACAATCGCTCCTCCACTTCTGTTTTATATTCCCCCATCTTTAAAATCATCCCGCGGCCTGTCTACGCACATTGTATGGACTGCTTCCTCCTGCACTTTTCTTCTTCTGTTCATCAAGCTCATTTGTAACTTGATCATGCAGTATGTAATGTTCACACACACACACACACACACACACACACACACACACACACACACACACACACACACTTTACACTGAAGTGTCTGAACATTTACCTAACATTTCATCCAATTCTTCATTAAAATATCACAGGAAATCATTTTCATTTAGACCGAGGACGTAGGAACTTTTTTTTTTCTTTCTATCACCAGAATATTATATTCATCTAAGGAGGGATTTTTTTTTTTAATTGGCTTAGTTAATCCCATCATTACTATACAGTAGTTGAATAAAATCGTCTGGTGATAGCTTCACTGATATGACTACTTCGTCATCGTACTGAAGGTGTTGTTTCATTTTCGTCCATCTTTCATCGCCCTTTCCAGTACAATGACACGCTTTTCATTTAGTTTAGTCAGGACTCCGGGAGCTGGAACGATGAGTGAACGAGTGTGGCCTATTAATTTTGCAGAGTTTGGGATTTTTTTTTTTTTTGACTACCTCACCTCATCCAAGCGTAGGAAAATGGGTATGGATAATGATGGTGGTGGTGGTGGTTTGATTCAGTTTAGGTACAGATTCTCGTATTAAAGGGATTACCCTTTTCCAATAACCATTTCAGAAAGGCATATTCTGTGTTCCAGAATGTTACGGCTGCCTTCCGATTATTCTGTTTAACCCCTGCAGTCTGGTGAAGATCCTTTATAATTGGTTCTTGCTAACGCTAAGCTACTTTATTCAGCTTTTTTTTTTTCCCCCAGTTTACTCCTCTCCCGTTTTTACATTACAGAATGAATAAAGGGAAAGATTTGTTTCACATATACAGTTCCGGCTGAAACTACTACCCTCATGGTTTGGTAGGTAATATTTGACGATCCCGACTTTGTAAAATGTAGCATTTATTAATTAATTTCCTACCAGTTGGTGTTTCTGACTAGTTATGTATAACTTTGTATTTCTGCCCAGAAACTAATTGAGAATTGGAAGTGTGGTAGATACAGTTGTCTGCAATTGCACAGAGCTTAACTACGTCCTCGGAATGAGTGGTTAAGGTAATTGTATGGTAATTTGCGTGTTGTGGTTGATTCAGGGTGATGGGTGAGTCTCCTCGTTGGATGGCGGTGGTGGGGCAACATCAGAAAGCAATGAAGGAAGTGAAGAGGGCAGCTGCTTGGAACAAGGTCACTCTCCCTCCTGATAACGAGCTACTGACCATCATGCGCTCCGTCCAGCAACAGGTGAATCCCAGCCGCTGTTCATATTTCCTTAGCTGTACTGTAGCACTGCAAATATGTGGGTCGTATTCTAGATGGCTTAGGAGACTTCGTAGCACTTCTTCCTGAGCGATTTATTGTGTACAGTATATGACAGCTTAAAGTTCTCTTAAATGTCAGTTATGTCATTTTTGCATCACATGGGTATTTACATGTATAGTACAAATTAATAAGGAAGAATATCTAAAGCTGCTCCAACAGATGTTTTGCCTCCATTTGACTTACATCACGCCTTTCCTTCATTTCATAATTCATCGTCTCCCTCAGTGACAGTCTTTAGAAGTGGTCACTATAGGCTCAGTAACGGTATGGAAACAAAGATAATGGTATCTACAAACATTTTGTGACGGAAAGGCTATTAGTTAGTCCCCGAATTTTTGCAGGCAAGCACTATCTGTCTATCTATCTATCTGTAGGCCTATAAATATATATATGGATAGATAGATAGATAGATTGATTGACTGATTTGTTTAAAAGAATGCCTGTCTGTATCTGTGAATATCAAGGGAGATGCATGTAGGTTTCTCTAAACACCTACGAGTATAACCAGTGTAACATTTTACAATGAATTTAAAAGTACATATTATAGTTACTAAAGTGGCACTGCTGATAGCCAAGATTAGAACTAATCCATATAGATATAAATGAAAAAGTTTGTCCGTCTGTCTGTCTGTTTGTGCTTTACGGAAATCGAGGGGATATAGCCCTCTCTAAACATCTCTAATATAGATGTGTACAGTACAGTACAGTACAGTTGCTAAAGTGACGCCCGTGATGGCAAGATTAGAACTAATAAGAAATAATTGGATCAACATGGTGGAACGTGGTAGCCAGTAAGAGTAGTTTTTTACTTCAATAGTCATATCAGAATCAGCTACAGTGGGGCAGATGGGTGGATGGATTTGTGGGGTGGGCAGGACGGGTGGGATGGGTGGGCAGGACGGGTGGGTTGATGGGTAGTGGGAAAATAGGTCCATGGTAGGAATAGTTCCATCTGGAATATAGCCCACGGGTAAATGGGTCCACGAAGAATTATAGGTTCACTGGATAAAATGGGACCCCGGCAGTCTTCTCCCACAAGGGGAGTGACCATCCAGGGTCCCAGGCAATGCCAGTATGCACAATCATTGGAATTTACCCGGGTAGTGCCAATTACCCCTGCAAGTAAATAAGGACTGGCAAAGCATTCGCCCGCGAATGTGCACTGCCCGCCATCACTAAAAATTAGTTGCTAAAATAAAATGGTTGCAATTTAAATATGGGGAGTTAATATTATGTGATTTCATGATTTTTGCTTTTTTTTTTTTCATTTTCCCTTGAGGCCATGATAAAGGAGGGTCTTGTCTACCTCTATACAAAATTTCAAGTCAATATCTCAATCCATGTTAAAATATGAACAAAAATGTGTTGTTAGGTCCTTTGGCAATTGGAGGCATAACGTTGCGACTTCGCCAAGATCTAATCAGTTCAAGCCACACATCCGGGGATACTGCCTGCAGAGTTTGGATACAATTTGCCCACTTGATTTTGAGATACTTTTGTAACAGCCAGACACACACAGACTCACACACATACTGTACACATACACAGATGCAGGCAGTTACATTATCGTCCTGCTAGGCGGGCAATAATAATCAGAGCGAACCTCAGTTTTCAGTTGTAGGCAACTCAATACTACAATAGGTATACTTCTTTCTTATTGCCTCTATATATGATGATAAGATCTAAAAAAAAAAAATCTTCATCATACGTCAGGCACTGTGAGTTGATGTTGGCAGGAATGAGACCAGTGACAATGCATCTGTGTCGACGAGACCCTACACAGAAGTGGGAGTTCACATCTCGTTACCTCATGCTCACAACATTGTTCTGGCTTCATGTGACATGAATAGCATGAGTCTGCAAGGACGTGATGCGAAGGAAAAAAATAAATGAGCACATGAAACCACAAAGAATGAAGAGTCAAGTAACAAGAGCAATTCATATTACCGGTTTGTCATATTTTCAGGCAGCTTGGAGAACAAAGACCGGGGGAGAAGGAAGTCTCAGCATTTCTGCGATCATCAACTACTTCACAGTTCTGCTCAGGTATGGGAATGTGTAGTAACATATTAAGTCAAAGATCAGTGTCTGCACATCTTAAAGGTATTCGCACCAAAACCTGTGAGTACTTAAAAGGGATTGGTTTTACAAAGTAGGAGATATACTTGCAAAACGTTATCCTTGTCCCTCAGAGATAACTACTGTACATCATTTTTCTCATTTAAAAAATCTGAGACTTTGGGAAAGTAGCTTTGGAGAATAGGTAGAGATTGTAAAGACGGTGGGAGTGAAGAGTATGAGAAGATCCAAATCTCGTTAAACAAAATTTTCATATCTCTTCTGCTACTTCATTGTTACTGTACTTTTACTTATGTTTTTATAAACCCTGCTTATCTTATCTCTGAAGAATAGGTATTCGTTTAGGTACATTCTTCATAAAGGGCGAATTTCTGACTGTGGTTCCTAAGCTTCCAAGAAATTCTGAGGCAGCAGCGAGTCTCCAAACCGTTTCCGCTTGGCTTTTATACTGACACTTCTAATTATGAATGTCCAGTTAAACATTTGTTTCTTAGATTGTTACGTTCCCTGGATAAATAAATCCTTGGAGGAAATTGAAATTATTTTCATCATCGTCTGACCTATTGGCTGTTAGCCTGTTCCATCTAATCTTCTCCGAATCTTATCTCGCCCTCTCGTCCTCTGTCTTCCACTTCCTTTCACTTCATCTCTGAACTGTCACTCAGTTACTGTGGTTGTCCATCAATTATCTTTCCTACTAAGGACGTGACCTGCCCACATTCCATCATGCGTTTTTAATTGTAGTAATTATATCCTCAACTTTCGTCTGTTCCCATATCCATGAAGGTCTCATTATATCTCTCCATGTGACCCTTAACATAATCCTTTCCATTCCTCTTTGAGCACTCCTAAGCTTATGTTCCAATGATTTTGTTAGATTCCAAGTTTCTGATCCAAAAGTTAGAGCAGGAAGGACACACAGATTATATAACCGTTTCTAATGGCACGGTGGTAAATTTTTATGTTTCATGCAGTTATTTAGTTTGTCTAAAGTCCTCCATCCTATTCCTGTTCTCCGCATGATTTCATTGTCCTGAAATGGATCAGCCTGAACTGCCTGCCCAAGGTATATGTATTCATCAACACGTTCTATTTCTTCATCTATATTTACTGGACGGGAACAAACATGCCTGTTATACATAATTTTCGTCTTCATATTCATTTTCAAGCCTGCCTTCAGACTCTCTGTGTTCAGGTCACCTCACATTTCTTATGCGTCCTCCCGTGATTCACTGAAGATTTGTCGTCTGCATAGATTAGACTGTTCAGTTGCTTTTCATTTATTCTTTTGTCATCAAATTTAAATTTCTGAAAGCGTCTTCTAAGGCACGCAGAGAATAACTTGGATAAAATAGTGTCACCTTGTCTAACACCTTTCTTTATTGGTGTTTTCTGGGTGAACTTACTGAATCGTATTATGGCCGTGCTATCTCTATAAACATCTTCTAGCACTTTAACATAAGTTTCTCCTAACCTTGCCCTCTGATTGGTGTCATAACTGCAGCTGTTTCATCTGAACCAAATGCTTTCTTATAATCAATAAATTCCGTGCAGAAAGTTTACTTATATTCTGAGGTTTTCTCGAGAATCTTATTAATAATTTGAGTACGGTCTGTTGTCGAGTAACCTTTGAAATCCTGTTTGTTCTCTTGGCTGGTTTACATCTAACGTTGGACTAATTCGATTTGTTAGGACTTCTGTGAAAAGTTTGTATATAGTTCTTTAGGACTTTGATGTCCCCTATTTTTTGTGAAACAGAATAATTACTTTATATTACTTTCTATAACAATTAAATTACTTTATATAAATTAATGAAAGGAGAGCTGAACTGGTATACATTGCTATCCTATATGCCAAATTAATTACAGTAGAGTTCGTGTGTTTTCAGAAGTAAAGTTTGACTCCATTACGCTACATGGATATTTTTTTTTCTTTTCATGATTACCAAAGGCCAGCACATGGGAATTCCAAGCTGAGATAATGGACGGTGACAGTACTGGATCCTGATAAGAAATCTTGAAAGCTGCCAATGTACGCCTATTATGCCTGAATCAGGTGTATGTTTTAGTGGTTTAATACTCAGTTGACGTATTAGGCAAAGACTTAGAGTGGCAACGTGAGGGTGTACTCCTTCCTTTCCTCCCAATTTCGACAGCGTTATTTACCAAAATATATAAAATGAATAACTTAGATAAATGTTATCATATAATTATTTCAATGTAAAGAGGAATTTAGTAGTAAGTTTTGGAGAGCCTTCAAGTCACATCGAACACAGAATTTTCAGCCGGTATGTTATTGCAACATCAGTAGAACGGAACCAGAGAGCTATGATGTCTATATTATGGAACATTGGATACTTGGGATGACAAGGACTGGCCGTAGGACGAAACCATGATGAAAGTGCTTGATTATAAAAATGTAATAAATAAAAGAAATTTGTGGATGTTACTTCCTGTGATGTATGAAACGGATGGAGCCTTGCAAACTTGTCAAAAGAACGTTACATACATATTAAAACATCTGAAAATAACCATGTGGACTGAATTCGAGACTCTGTTCAGGGAAAAATTGTTTTAGCAGTTGAGGAACACAACTGTGGAGGTTCTACTGGGTTGGCAGCAGATGAAGTGATACTTAGTGTGAACAGGGAGCGATTGGGCAATGTAATCTGCTACGCCCGGAATAACAGATATGTTGAAAAACTGAATACGTGAAAGAGAATAAAAAGGGTGAAATCATCGCTGATCATGTCATCGACTGCCTTTATAGGGTTGGACTTGACAATGAATGCTGACGTTCTCAGACTCTTGATGGTGCAGGGAATATGGCTGAGAAACAAAATGAGACTGCAAAGAATTTTCAGGTGAAGACTAGCAATAAGAAGGCCACATATTACCCACTGTGCATCGTAGGAGTTAAATCTTATTCTTTCCAAAACATCCAAGGTGCCAAAAGTTTACAGCATAGTCTGCAAGCACGGAGAAAGTTTTTCATCAACCAGCCCAAACGTCAAAGTAACTTTGAAAAGTCATGTAAGAAATTCTTTGAAAAAAAATCAGCATGATGAAGAAGGATTGGTTCCAATGTGAAATGAGAGAAACAGAGCTCAGTAGGGCTTTTGGAGATGTGGATATTGTTTATGATTTTTTATTTTTTTAATGCGGACAAGATCTTAAACAACGAGGATAACATCTGGGATCCAAAGACTTTAACCGAAAGCAACAGGTTTCATAAGCAACTTACAGAACCCAAGTTCTGCGTTGCCTTTCAAGTTTGACAGTATTTGCTTTGATTCACCTAAGCCAATGACTGTTCAGCTCCAAAGCATAGACATGGAGATCAGCCGAGCATTTACAAAGATCGTAGTGCTTAAGAGAGATTTTCAGTCCATTCGGAATAATGCAAAGCAGGAATTCGAGGACCTCTTAGCGAAACCAAATTCGTGGAAATGAACTCTTGACTGTTCCACGTACTAGACAGTACACCATACTTGAGGTATGGTGCTGAAACAGGTACACCTGAACAGTACTGCCGGTGAAACAATTTTCTTACCATTCACTGGCTGCGTAACAAGGCAGTTAAGTGACAGATTTCTTGGAAGGACCGCCTTTACTATCACAATCGGGGCCAGAAATAATGTGGATCATCTTACACAAGACGAGGAGACTACTGTCAGGGAGCAAACGAAGATCATCTGCCCAACCCATGACCCTTTTCTCAGACCTGAAACTATTTATCTGGTTCATAGATAAATCCAAGCAAAGAACGATATCTGAAACTCTAGAAAAGGCATCTTCAGATGGTATGGAGCAATGTTCCTAAATGTGATGACAATACTGCGTATTCTAATTGTGACTGCGACCAGTACCAGTGCGGAATGAGCTAATTGTGCTCTGAGATAAATGAAGGATGTGAGTAATAGCTGCATGGATGAACCTTGCTATAATGCCATGATTCTGATTTGCTGCATGTCTGTAAACACAAAAATCTTTATTATGACAAGATATTGACATGTATACTAGGAGACATCCAAGGAAGATATTCTCCACTACCCATGTATGTGATAAGTAGTTTTGGATGGTGATTTGTTGCTTATGTGATCAATATTATGTACTGTATATTACACTTACCTGTATTAGCGTATTCTTGTGATTAACTGTGCGACTAACTTGACTGGTTTACAAATGTCTCTCGACCACTTCCTATCCCCCAAAAGAAGGATGGTGGATTGCGGGAGAAGGGCAACTTCAGCATGCAGTCCACCAAGTTCACGCTTCAGGTGAACATGGGGCCACGACAGCTACTTCTACTACTATTGAATTTAAGAATTAAAAAAGGAAGAAGAAGAAGTAAATGCTCTTTCTGAATATCGCTATAGTTGTTGTCAATTCACCTGTCACCATAATAATAAAAATAATAATAACTTTTTATCCTTGGCGACATTATAAGCTCTAGCATAGGCATAAGGCTTGGTGGATATTCAACTGAATCATATGCTTCTGTAAATGTAGTACTGCAATGCTGCCATTTTTTGGAACAAGTATTTTGTGTTTTACAAATGTGTCATAATATTTGTCCACGTTAAGATTTGTGCCATTATTCTTTATTTGCTAATATTGGAGATTTGTGGCATTATATTTGCATACGTTACAGCTTTGTGCCAGTATATATGCGTATGTTAGGACTGTTAGCCATTACTTCTCAGTTTCATTACAGATTAATACAAGTATATTTGCTTTCTAATCTTGACTTCACAGTGTAATGAGTTATTTACTTTTCTGTTCCATTACAAATTAACTGAACTATATTTGCACTATGGTGCCATAAGTTATTTAAAATAAATATAAGAAATTTTACGAACTTATTGAAGTAATGTTTATTGTGAGTATAAAATAGTTTCTGACTAACTGTTGCATCTTCACAGTATGCACATTGCACAGCTTTAATACGTGGATATAATTTCTTCCTATATCTGCGCACGTTACAGCTTGGCCCTCTTTATTTTTATTTATTTATTTATTTGTTTATTTTAGGACCCCCAAGATGCGCATCACAACGATAATCATGTGCCTTGATTACTTTATTGTGGCCATGACCTTCTATGGCCTGACCTTGGGAGCCTCAAGCCTGGGAGTTAACCCTTTCATCTTCATGGCAATCTCGGGGGCAGCGGAGATGGTGGCCAAACTCTTCGGCGTCCTGACGGCAGACCGCATGGGCAGGAAGAAAATACTTATTATCAACTTCTCCGTCACTGCCATCGTTCTCTTAGCCCACCCTCTGGTTCCTGATGGTATGTTTCGAAGGGATGGTGTACATATTTGACACCACTAGTTACAGAGTGCGTAGATGTTGGTATTTTTCGTATATCTCTGACACCACTAGTTCCTGAGGCAGATATATGTATTTATATTAGACACCAGCGGTTCCTAAAATGAGTGAATGTGACCATATCTGACAAGCAGTAGTTCCTGCATGTCTCTAATGGGGGTTGCGTTCATATCTAACACTATATAATATAAAGTTCTTAAAGGTCTCCAATAAGCTGCAGTATTTTTAGGTATACAACAGTGAGTGTCAAAATAGTGTTCAAGTTTGTCACTCTTCCTTTTAATATCAAAATTATTTTCCATTTAACTTCATTAATAATTAGTTATTAATGATTCAGATGTTCAGTCCGTTTTTGATGGTAGAAAAGCTGACAGTAAGAAACATCACTACACCTAAGTTAAAGCTAAATATGTTATGTTGGCTAAGAGTCTTTATTACAGTCATGCTCTTAATGTTGTGCTTCAACTTATTTCCATGTACCCCTGTGCTGCACAGACCTCAAATGGCTGACTGTAGTACTTGTGATGGTGGGCAAGATGTCCGTCTCATGCGCCTTTAATTTGTGCTATCTATACAACCTGGAACTTGCGCCCACCGAGATACGCAGTCAGAGTATGGGCGCTTCCCAAATAGCTGCCCGTGCAGGAGCATTTGTTAGTCCATACATATCGAGTGCATTGGTAAGCAATCCTCACTTAGTCTTATTCAGTAGTGTTAACTCTATCACTAAAAGGTAGGTAGAGGCTGTGTTCTAACCTCTGCAGAAGTATAAAATATTAATAGACAGACCATGCTGATCTGTGGGGATGAAGCGATGAACACATTGCCGGTTGGAATATAACTTTATACAAGCACACCTCCAGATTGGTGTCCTCCTGGTCATGACATAATGCAAAGTAGTTGCTCACAAATTGTAATAATGATACTGTATCAGTTATCCATTCATTTGAACCTCCTGTACAGCAGGATATAATCCACATCACCCAAATGGATTCAAAGCTCCTCCTGACATTTCTGTCCCTACCCAAGAACGAACCTTCCAATCACTTATGTTATGCAGAGTCTGTATACTCTATAGAACTGGCCCCAAGGCATTTCATTCCCTGCTCAGGAAATTCTTACTTATTTTCCTTCTTCAATTCTCTAGGTGCACCCCTCCAAATAAAAGACCAAGCATTCCCGGCCCCAGTCAGTATGACCGATCTGCCACCTACTGACTTGTACTGTGGACATTCTATGCTGTGTTCTTGGCTTTTTAATAACCTAACAAGAAGGCATTCAAGCATATCTATTCCTACTAAGTAATGACCCCTATTCCTCACCTGTTTTTGACCAGGAGCTAAGACGTTTCTGTCCGTAATCAGTAACAACTCATGCAACATTTAACACAGGAGTCAGCCTTTCTCTGTCCCTACTCAGTAACGATCCCTCTTCTTCCCGCTGATCTGTGTCTTAAGTTTTCCAAGTGGTCGATGTTTGTTGTCCAGGAAGCAACAGTCCCAGCTCAAGGTCGATCCCACTTCCGTCCGGCGACTTGTATCTTCTTAGCTTTCTATGCAGTGTTTACTATTCAGGAATCATTATCCTTGCTCTTTAACAGCCCTGCTCCACTCACTGTATGGTATATTCTGCCAAGGAAATTAAATTTATCTTCTGCCAACTGACATGTATCCTTTGCCAACAAACATGTTATATTTTTTGCTGACTAACATGCATCCTCTGCCAACAAACATGCATCTTCTGCCCTCTGACACCATCTAAGCTTTCCATGTGGCTGGTGATTTATGTCCATGAATCAACAGTCCCTACTTAGTAATGACCCCAATTTAATACTGCCCAGGAATCGCTGTCCCTACTCAACCCCCATTTAATATTGTCCAGGAATCAACTGTCCCTACCCTTGAACGGTCAATTGTCCCTATTCAGTAAGAACTCCAATTTAATATTGTCAGGGAATCAACTGCCCCTACTCTGTAACGTTCAACTGTCTATCCAGTAACAACCCATTGAATATTATCCGGGAATCAACTGCCCCTACTCAGTAACGATCCTCCTTTAAACGAGTTGATGTACCAATGTCCCTCTATTCAGTCATGACCCCCCTTGAAAATCAGTAGTTGAACTATCCGTGTCCCTACTTAGTAACGACTCCCACTTTAAAACCAGGAGGCGTATCCGTGGGCCATGTCTGTGGTGTTCGGCGCGGCTGCAGGTGTGGGGGTTGTCTCTCTCTTTGCACTGTGGGAGACGAAAAACACCCGTCTAATGGACACCGTGGCTGATCTGGAGGGTCTCACTCATGCCCCAGCCACCAAGACTGAGGCAGCCAGGTAGTTTCTCTCTCTCTCTTTCTCTCCACTACCATCCATACCGAAGACATCCGTGTGTGTGTGTGTGTGTATGTGTGTGATACAGTATGAAGGGACGATGAACTGATTAGGTCAGCAAGGTCAAGGAATCAGAGGTCAAGATCATGTGGGGTCGATTTAGTTAATATGTAGTCTCATTTCAACCCACAATGAACCTTGTCATGGAGGTTGTATGGCGAGTCGGTGCGTAAGGCTTGAAGAAGGCATGCCAAGCAACGCTTTGCGTCAACAGCTCGGAACCCGAGTTCTCGGCGCTTCATTGATACCATATAATTGCAGTACAGTATATCGTTTCCCGGTTCAGTTTATTGCCATTCTGCCATACAACGCCGCCAGTCTGTGTTGGTTATTGTTTTGATTTCCTATGACTTTCTCATAATTTATGCTAATTAACTTTTTTTTTCCGTCCAGCACACTGCTTCCTGCGTCACCGGGGAACGGTAAGTACTGTCAGTCGTCAGCGCATCATAAATTTTTAAAATTTTGACAGTGAACTCGTGCATTATAAGCTTAATATAATCCTAACATCTTTTTACTTGCATACCACTGTGCGATGCTGTTTTGATTGTGTTATATATGAACTTTAGCACTCGACTCTTGTGTTGCAAATTGATATGATAATGCAAAAAATCTTCAACACTGTTACCCCTCCATGACGAAGCTAACTCTGCATTTCTTATACAGATGCGGCGGTGTGAGGTACTAGACCGGAGGAGCTTCTTTCTAATACTGACCATGGCAGGTAACTGCCGGAAATATTGGAGAAAAGAGAAGAGGGTTTACTTCGTTACAAACGTGTGCATGTAACACCTGAGCATTTTGCAGTCGAAGTACAGAACTAAGGTCATAATTTAAGTTGTACTCTGATTTCCGTAGGGCTTCTTCTAAACGATTTAGTTTGCTTGTTGCACCTTAATATCCTCTTCCAAGGCACTAATACACACTTTCAGGCATTAGCAAAACGACATAATAAGAGGGAGTATGATAATGCAGTAGACATTCAAATCGCCGAGAAAGAGGTGCGACGAAGACTGCTCTGCCATCTAGAATTATGGCCAATTGACTGAAATGAAGGCCAAGTGAAGAGACGCGAATTAGACACCATGTGAACAAAAGCCTCTTGTTTTTGTGCCACTAAATAAACATCTATACATTCTCAGACTCTCTCTTTAAGCTCTGAGCTTAGTTGCCTTCAAAGCTGATGGTAATCCGTTTAGTGGGTGGCACAGGGGGATTCGTAGAAATCCTTTATCGGTGATTTGTTTTACATGTTACATTTTTTATTGTCTTACATGTCACTTAGGCAAACATGATACAAAAAATATAGAGGATAAATGACATAAAAGAGAATATTAGGCTTTGATAACCATTATAAATGGCTATAAGGAGGGGTGGATTCTGCAAAATCATTAAATCCGTTCAAAATACAAACTGACCAAATTAAACCCTCTGATGGAAACTAGCTGTTTACATTTGAGCTTTGATTGCACATCTTTGCAGCACATGCATCTAGGTTACGTATGAAATTGCAAATTAGGGCCGTCCATAATTCTTTGAATTAGAACAAGTTGTACTAATAACAATGAAAACAAAAAGAAGCACCAGAGAGCGCAGCACCCTCGCCGTACAATCGGTATAGAAGCCTTTCCACACGATCGGTGATGAAAAATTGTAGTAAAAGAATCGTGTAAACGTGATAATTAGAGCTCGTGCCCTCCTTATCTTCTGCTTATAACTCAGTTCGTCACCATGCTTCGAAACTAATGAGCAGCGTACTGGGACATTCGGTACGTACTGAATCGTGGTGAAGGGCTTTAAGGTCAAAGCTTTGACACTATCCTGTGCCTTTGACCTTTTGAATGATTTTTCTCAGACTTGGAGCATTTCGTCTTTGCCTGACCTTTAACTCATTCTCCTAGTCTGGTTCAAATCACTTTATGTGTTTCAGTTGACCTTACCCTATGTTTTTGACCTATAACCTTTTCTTTTGAAAAATGAAATCATTTTATCGACGGCTGACTTTAAACCCGTCCACTAAGTTTCATGCAGATCGAGTCCTGAGTTAAAGGGTCTAACCTTTGACCTTGCCCTGTGACCATTACTTCTGTTCGATTGTTCTCAGGACTGAATCTCATTACTCTGTCTTGTCCCATAACTCTTACACCAAATTTGGCCAAAATTGAATCAAAATTATTTTGAGGTGAGTTCGTCTTACCCTATGAACTTTTTGTCCAAAATTTAGTCACCTTCTCCTCTGCTGATCCTCAATCATTCTGCCAAATTTGGTGCCATTTCATCCAATAGTTTTCAACACCCTGTTGACAGACAGACTGGCAAACCGGACCAAAAAAACAACCCCCTTGCGCTTTCGAGCGTGTATGTTATGATACTGTGATTATGGTATGATAGTGATAGTGAAAACCGTGTTGGTGGTAGCGATGATAATGAAAATGATGATCGTAGCGGCATTGGCAGTCATGATGTCAGCATTAATGGTCGTGGTAATAAAGAATGTGGCGCTTCTGATACGGTAATGCATTTTGTGGTAGCGATGATAGTGGCAGTGGTGTTACATATATGTAGAAAATAATATAAGCATCTGCAATGCTTACGTGTCCACTGGCAGATGCAGAACCAACATATGCATGTACGTAATGTTCGTTGTTCCTTTCCTCTGATGGTCATATTATTAGTCCCTCTGGATCGTAATTGTGTCTATGATAATGACGGTCTTGAGGAGTGAAGAGGTTCATTTTCATGGTATTCCTATGATTCCTTCGTTTTAATTCGGTGGAGATTTATGTCTTTCTGCAGTTCATTTCACTCAGCTCAGTGGCTAAATAAGACAACAATTCAACATGTTCTCCATAAAACTTCTTCGTGACCAGCACATATTCTAGTGATAATATCTTGTTATATTTCAACACTGAAGAGGGAGGGATGGCAGTTTTATTCCTAGCTAAAGCGAAAAGAGTATTGTTGCTTTATATGGTACTGAAAGCAGGCAGACATACCATCACATGAGACATGTGTGATTGGAGGACAGTTTCCATGCTTTACAGAGCATATGTTGACGGTGGCAAAGAGCATATATTGGCAGTTTCCCAAAATTTCAGGGCACATATTGGAGTTGTGTAGCCATCTTGCATGTTTCTTTGGCTTTATGCTTGAAGAGAAAATTTTCTCTAATAGATTACGACTTAGTTAGGCAAATCCGAGTCGTTCGTTGTAGAATCATGCGTAAACTTAAAGTCCTCATGTAAGAGGTAAATTATTGTTCTAAAATAATTTGTTAATTTTTATGGAATTGTATTATTATGTAAATCACCTGTACCAATATAATGCAAGCGCGTGTTTCATATTTATTCGTTAAATATTATCCTAAGATTTCAAGAAAGTTGTAAATAGCCTACTTTAATCATGGAAATGGCTGTTATACCCACATACTCTGCTTTATTACAGTATAAGCATGTACGTGTAAGCTGTGTCTCCAGTTTACAGTAATCAAAAGTAAACTCTGCAATAGGGGTCCATCTTTTGATTCAGTCAAAATATTGTTTCTCATGAAATTTATATCATTCCACGGTTGTTTAGGAGTCCCACCATCCTTTTTTTTCACAATAAATATAATTTTAATTCCAAGAGCATATCTTGTACGTTTTATATCTGTGACTCCTCATACGTGTCAAAGGCCCATTTTATCACCATTATCTCACTGTCCTTATGAAGTGTTGAAGTAGCAGTGCCATTTTTATCAATGTTCTCCAGTACTTTTGCACAAGTATCTTTCACACCTTGTCATCGAACAGGTCTGCCTTTGCACCATGAGTATTGTGGGTTAAAACTTATACACGGTTATTGACTGAGGGATTTGTGGCAGTTACAAATTTGTAGACTCCTTGTATCTTGATTACCACTGACTCCTTCGGTTCAGTGGCGCATTATCATAATATTTTTACTAGACACATTTTAAATTCTTGCTGTCTCCAGGCGATTATGTTCAACGTAGGATAGCCTTTCCGACAGGAGAAGATAAATATAGGAGTAGCCTTCATTAACCAGTTTCCATTTTGAGGTCCTCCCAAAGTTTTATTTATTTATTTATTTTTTTAATCAACTGTTGGTAGAAAAAATGTACTTTCCACACAATTAAGCTATGTCTAAGGGGTTAGCAATTGCTCTTACTTGTTTCTCACAAGTGTTTCGTCAGATGTCCCCCACCAAAATATGGGAATAGAGAGTGTAGTTACTAAAATATATTTATTAGGAGTCAACACTTGGATGTATTACAGCAGCAGTGTGCCCGTCCAAGTGGTCATGGATACGATCTTCAACAAAGACCACCTTTCCAGGGACTGTCTAACTGTGTATGCATCTCTGAATTATCTGTAATTCTGATTATTAAGTAAGAATACTTTGAATTAAAAAAGACTGTGCAAATCATTACATGGTACCGTGGTAGCTAAGTAAATAAATGACAACAAAAGCCCAAAGCCCATTACATTGGACACGTGTCTGTTTCTACCGATGTGTGAATATATTCTATTCATTTTAGATCATTATTACAGTGTGACGGAGTACTTGACAGTATGTTCATTGTCTGCTTCGCCACAGGTTTGTTGATACGCATAATGCCTTCTTAGGCTGGTAATAGTGTCAGTTTATGTCTTTGGTGTGGGTGTGACTCTTGTGCTGGAGAGTGAAGTAGTGAGGTTATTATGAGGTAATGTGGCTGGACTGTATGTCGTATTCTCTTGAGCGTACGATGCCTTCATGCATCTCTTCCATAACGATGTTTGTCAGTGCTATACCTTAATCCCTTAATTCCGATATAGCATGCTTCTTTCTATTCTTGCTGTCTTCAGTCTGTTTTACTTAATTTAGGAGAGACTTTTCGAACTAGAGAGGTTAGCCACACCTTTAATTAACCTCTTCGTATATAGATAACCTTCCTGTGTCGAGTAAAAATCGTCCCGTAGTGGTAGGAACAAAGAAGGAAATGTGTCACCAGGCTGAAAGAGTTATTAATATCCTTTATGGTAACTACTGTAAGTCTTGGGGATATCGAGACGTATTGCATAAGTAACAGAAAGGAGAGTATTATTAACTTGCCATATACAGAAATAAAGTGCTAAGGAAGAGATACCAGGGAGCTCCTTAGCCCGGGAATATACTGTAAAGGTCTATGATTGTGCTGACCGCCGATGCAGTCAGCGTGGTTTTGTCAGGTGCTGTTCCCAGTCTGGCCAAAGCTTCTCCTTCATGCGGTCCACATAGCTGACCAGGATGGGCATCTTCTCTGTTGAAATAAAAATGAAAATACTATCAATAAAATATAATGCAAAAAGCGGCTTTTGCTGGTTTAAAATGCATAAGTAATTGGGCAAAAAATCACAAGCAGTAAGCCCGAGTTAAATGTCAGGGATGTATCACAGAGTATATTTTTTTTCCTCACAATTGGTGCCGTGAACTTGGGCGAAACTGGCAAAATTGGATAATAACCAGCATTGGGCTTTGAAGAGACATTTTGTTGTTGTCACTGTTTTTTTTATTATTGTGCACTTAAAAAAAGAAAAAAAGAAAAAGGAAAGGCAACAAATAGTCAGGGTTTACTGTAAAAATACACTTGGAAAATTAAGAGTAACGGCCCGTGGTTCCTGAAGTGGGCGCCATTATTAAATTACGAATATTTCGGTTAAAGGTGTTTTTTTCTGTTTTGCTAGTGTTACGCTTTAAGAATCGTCAACACATTTATAACGTATACGCATTCAGTAAACGCATTATTTTTGTAAACTCTTGCACCTGTAGATAGTTTTATTCAACTTCGGAAGAATGTCCAGCAGTGTAGACATTATATAGGCATTGGTAGATATCTCATAAACAATGTACAGGATGTAGTGTCTGATTTCACATGATATCTGTACACAGTCTGTTGTCCCAGGCTATCAAGAATCTTAACATACGATGTTTCTCAAAATATCCTCGTAGTCCAAACAACCAAGAAACTCATGATGTACTCAAACACGTGGAAGCCCACAGGAGATCGATCAGACACTACTACCTTACCAAACATCCTCTCCTACCCGTATATAATGGCAGAGAGAAGCCCTTCACATCAGAAAGAGGATAGATAATGCCCGAGAGCACAATTAGGGCAGAGTAAGGAGAAAGGGGAGACTGGCCGTCACGCTAAGCTCGTTTGTAAATCACTATCAAGATAACTGTGCAATAAAACTCAGTAACCCAAGAGTGCTATAACTCACCTCGTTGATAATACGCCTCACGACTTTATTCTGGTTGCATTAAATAATCCATAATTGACTTCTCTACAAGAACGTCAGACCACGCTATCGAGAGCAGCAAAGGGGTCCAAAAGTTACCCAAGCTGAACAAAACTGTCTAACAGGAGCACGAATATGATACAAAAATGTCATCGGATTGAAGAAGCCGGTCTATCTATAACACTGATTTTGAGCATCGCTATTACCGTCACTAACATCTACTACAAAACCTATGTCCAGGTTAGGAACTATTAAAACGTTACAAGCTGAAACTTGTTTACAATCGACTACTTAATATTCACTTCAGGGTACTTTACACGTTAGCTTAGTCTATCGGGTAATGGCTCTTCTGTTAAACTCTCCGTCTTTTATCAGGAACGGCATAGATGACAGTTAAACCTCCACACATCCTTATCATGAAACGATTTTAGGCTTTCACTCTATCCCATTACATCTCTCGACCTTCTTTACTTACTTCAGAGGTATGAGAATGGTGAAGATGGGAGTATGACCGTCGGGTGTCTTATTTTCAGAATATTATGCCAGCTTGTGGAAATGTTACTGATTGAGACGATGCATTTCCGTGTGTATGTAAACTTCTTCTATATGTAAGAGTGTTACCTTGGAGGGAGAAGGGGTTGCTACTGAGTAGGGTGAGGAATGTCTGAGGGTCTTTATGCCGAAGCCACTGGGATGATGACGTAGCTCGAGAAGAAAAATTCGCCTTGGGAAGAGGGTTTGTAACTGGTCAAGGACAGGAATACCTGATGGACTTCATGTCAGAGCCACCCTTCAAAAGATGCTGAGTCAGGAAACATCAAAGATAAATTGATGTTCTGCCATAAGAGGGACAGTTTTACTAGTAGTAGTAGTAGGTAATAGGTGGTCCCACACCTGTAATTATGGTGTAGAATGGGGAGCGTCGGTAGTTGCAGACCAGGTTGGCCAGGTGACCGAAAACCATGCAGTCCACCAGACCCGGTTCCTCGCCCACCAGGTACGGTTTCTTACCTGGGAATAAAAGAAAAAGAAGAAAGAATACTGACCACGTCCTTCCTGCGTGCCGTTAAAAAACAATGAAAAGAGCAAGTGGTGAGTGGGGTAGGCAGGGTGCAATAAGGATTCCTTGTATCCCTTTACTGCTATGCGAGTAGTGCTGCAGAGGGACGCTTCATGTGGTGGCATGGATATAACTGGGTGGCTCAACTACCTGGTTATGCAACTCCTTCCCAATCCCCCGAGAGGAAGATGGTGGGCTGTAAGACAATTTAAGCAAGCCTATAGTCCACCGGGTTCATATTTCAGATGAACCTAGGGCTACCGCAACAACAACAACTATGGAAGTTCAGTAGCTTCTTGCACTGTAAACAGTGAAATGGTGTTGGAGATATACCACATGTGAAGGGGAGTCGAATGCATTATATAACAATGGCCCCCTCCAGAGAATTATCGGTAACTGACCTCTGGGTATGGAGTACGCTTACTTTTAGAATTTATTGACTGGTTGTACAGTCGACCACATATGAACCTGGGATAGCATCAATGTGTAGCGGAGGTCTAGCATTTGGTAAACTTGACAACCTTGACATAATGACATGTTTGTTAGCGGCACTGACTTGAATGAACGGAGGTGTCAAATATTAACTGAAATGACCTAGTAGCTCTGTTGCATGAACACCGGAAATTGTAGCTAGACCTCCGCTTCACACAGACACTGTCCCAGGCTCATGTATGGTCAGCTGTACATACTACTGTTCGTTTTGCTATGTGCAACTAGTCTCTGATAGTAATATATTTAAGTAGCTGTTAACCCTTAATTTAGATATTAAGCTCATATCTTTGCGCAAGCTATACTGTATAGTAGTTTAACTGTAATATTGTAACACTAGCTATGGATACACCGGCATATATGTGTGAAAAGAAGTAAGCAGAAAGGAGAGATAGAGGTGATATTTGGATTGGAACTGCTGATTGGATAAAGATAGATTAGTTAATACGATTCGGGTATACTGTAAAAAAACTGCAGACAACATGACAAAGTGTTTCAGAGTGAGAATGAGGGTAATGAACATTCATATGTGCTATTGAAGAAGAGAGTGGAGCAGCACTTTAGCAGGAGAGAAGGATATGGTGTGTCTGAGAAAAGAAAAGAAGTTCGTGAAGAAGAGTTACTTTATATTCTGGTGAAGGGGTATATCGCTCTTTGCTATAGGTGTAAACAAGGGTAATCTTATACAGCGATGAAAGGGTAGACCATTATTTGCTATAGGTGTAAGAGGTGTATTTCCCTTTATTTTCAGAGATTTCGTAACGCCTCCTCCTCTGCGATATATTTTAAACAGCTGGTTATTAAGCCTTTGTAATTTAATGATACACAAGAAAGTAAGGTATAAGGTGGAAAATAAATCGCTGTGAGAGAGGCCCTAAAAAGTCTACCATCCCAAGAACCGGATTCGAAGTAATAGAGGAGGCTTCGCATCACCTCTTTCTCAGTGGTTTAGTTTGCACATTAAACAATTACATTCTTCTGTGTGCTGTTTACATCAGTTTTATTTTGAAAACTTGAGGTGTTATGCGCAATATAAGTAATTAAAGAGACAGGTGTTACAAAATCTCGAAAGACACATACAACATGATACGGAGTTGTTATGTGCAGAATAAATCGCAGAGGAAGAGGCGTTACGAAATCCAAAAACAGCGTAGAATACGATCTTAATTCCTTCAATCAGATGTATTTTCGTTTACTGCTATTACCAGACGGATTTACACTCAGGCAGTACCTCGGGCAGTGAAGAGGCAAAGATATGTAACCCCTTCAGCTGGAAAAGTTTGTGCTAAGCTGGATAAAAGCCTTGTTGATTAGCAGGAAGACAATTTAACACTATGTAATCGGAGTGAAATAGTTATGTTACATTTTGGTGTGCTTAGCCTAAACAGAGATGCAAGGGCATTAGTGATACTGAGGTGATAATAGCAGAATAAATTGCTAAGGAAGAGGTGTTACGAATTCTCCAAAGCCAATTAGAATACGGTCATCGTTGTGCAGCTGACCCAGGTAGAGTGCGAAGGCGTTGAGGTCCTGCCTGACGAGCTGCTGAACCTGCTAGAAGTCGAGACGTCCCAGGCCTTGGTGCCAGAGTGCGTTGTTCATCCTCCTTATCATTATGGGCAGGAAAACGCGGTGGATTTTGGGTATGTCTGGCTGGCACTCACGGAACCCTGCGCCGCGGTCTATAACGTAACGACACACACGCAGACCCCTGACAAAGCACGATATGACATTAGCACAAAGAAATGTTGGATTACTTTGACTCGCATAGACAAAGGTTCCCCTTTATTGCTGTTTACCAACAATGAACAAAGTGCGCCTGTTTCATACTTGGGCATGTCTGTCCCTTCCCTTCTTGACGCATCATATCAAAGCGAATCTTCTGTGAACAGAAAATATTACCAAACCTCTCTCAGCATTGTAATATTAACCAGCAGAGAGAAGTGAAAAGCATAAGAGAGCAAATGTTACACGAACTTTTGGCCCCAGCTGTATATTGCGTTGCCACATAATTACGTTTACATTGTTCAGACACTCCAACATCTTGCCTGATTAAATATGTCTTAAATATAATGCTTTTGAAATCAGCTAAAATATTCAGTACTCTTCTGGGTACTTTGGTCACACGTCACAGTATCTTAGCACCTATAGTGAAATTACATAACATTTGTGTGCTACCAGCAGACGATTTTATTCATCTTTGGGCAGACCTCTTGTTGTGAAGGGGTTAATGAAGGCTCTGGGTAATCCCTTCTCTACCAAAAGTCTCTCCTAACATAATAAAAAAAACATCTGGTGGTTACCGGAATACAGTACAAAGGACGAAAATCGTTAATGGCGATTTAATGAACCATTCCACCATCTCGGTCTTTTTCCAGAGTCTAGCCTTCCTCTTCTTAGTCACCTCACTCTTACATAAGCCCACACTTTGCCCTCCTCCCCCCTACATGTACATCTACACTATGTTCCTTCCATTTTACTCCCCCCATTTTGTTCTTGATCTGCATCTTCCTTCTCTAATCGTCCCATTCCCATGTGTACTCACATTATCGTTTCCCGTCTCCAATATCGTTCTTGGTGTACCTTTTTGTTCTGACTGTCCCCCTGCTCACGACGTACTGTACGCACACACACACACACACACACACACACACACACACACACACACCTTGTCCTCTCTCCTCCAAATATCTTCCCGGTCTACCTCTTCCCCTTCCAACCACCCAACCCTCGTACACTTACATTTTGTCTCTCTCCCTCTTATACTAATCACTTCATACTCACTTTTCCACAATACTGTTTGGGGTGTACCTCTTCTTTCAGTTACCCACACGGTTTCCCCTATTTTCTCCAACTCCTTCATCTTCGAACCATCCCATCCCACCCTCACCAAATGAAGTGATGATCCAGCATGGTGGTGAAGGAGATGGTGATGGCCCGCTGCTCCTTGCTCAAGTTAAAGGTCAGGTTGAAGTGTTTGATGAGCTTGGCTATGATGACCTCAGTGTCCCCCACCTCCTCACCGTTCAGGGTGATCCACGGCGTCTATGGCCCTGAGGACCGAACGGTTTCTTCGGTATCCACCTGTAAAAGAGCAGTTGAAAAGTGGATTAATTACCTGAAAGAGCAGTGGAATGGTGAATTAATTACCTGAAAGTCCAGTGGAATGGTAAATTAATTACCTGAAAGAGCAGTGGAATGGCTGTTTATCTGCCTCAAGAAACGGTGAAATGGTGTGTATCTACCTGTTAGGTAGTGGAATGGTTGTTTATCTACCATAAAAAACAACGAAAAGGTTGTTTAACAGCCTGAAAGAGTAGCGGAAAGTTTGTGTTTATCAACCTGAAGGAGCAGAGAAATGGTTAGCTGTGGTCTGCAATGCCTATTAAGTGAATAAAGTAACCTACACTGCAAAATTGTGTATCTTACCTTTAATATGGCTTGCCTGCCTGTCATATAGCTTGCTCTGTCTGTAATGTGACCTTCCCTACCAGTAATTGGCCTACCCTGCCTACAGGACACGGAACGAAGAATTTAGGGGTAAAGTATGTGAGTGATATTTCCGAGGAACAAGAAATTTACCAGCTTGAGGACGTCATACATACAAAATATATAGATAGACAGATACTTAGAAAGATAAACACAGCTTATTGACCACAGCAAAAACAAAATGCAGACGCGCCAGTGCCATAAGACATAGAAGTGCTACAGAAAATAGCATAGATCCAAGAGATGATTCTAGTCAAGCATAATATTGAAAACGTCCCGAGCATCATTTTATAAATTAGATATAGCTCATTTAGACGTAGATAAGGCAAAGCAAGCACCAGCTTATAAAAGTATCAGCTCATGCACAACACGGTATCACAACACAGACAGTCTTTTAACACAACATCAACAAAGACCTTCGGGAGAGACCGGATGAAGTGGCCGTTTTCCAGCAGTCCACTGGGTTTCCACCCATATGAGCCTGATGTTTTACTAATAATAACAGCAGTTAGAACGCGAGGGACAAAAAGCAAAATTTTATGGACAAACTTCGTAACTGATTCTGGCGAAGAACAAAAGTTATTTTAGGTTGAATTCAGCTTAAATGTATGGGTTTCTTGCAAGTAAGCATCTGCTTATAAATGCACCTACAGAATAACACATATATACAATATGCAGCAGTAAGCAGAATTTTCAATAGAAGGACCCGATGGTTGATTTTGACGAAGTGCAAAAAATTTTCTGAAGTGAGCTAACTTAAATAGGTAAATATACGGTACAGCTTATTAACCAAAATAAGAATGTCTTCGTAAAGAGCACAATTATACAGGAAAACGGTTCATAAAGCAATTAATACAAGCAAAAATTCCACGACAGACCTTGTAGTTGATTTTGGCGAAGCGCAGGATTGTTATGTTTCCAGTTTGAGGACGAAAGGTGACATGCTGGGTGCGAATCAGCTCCTGGACGGCATATGCTACACCACCACATCCTTGCCCACAGCTGCCCAACGCCTCCTGCATAGTGTAAGAGCCCATATTCTAGGGGGCTTCATAGTACCTCGTCACTAGCGATTGATTTTGCGTACTACACCTAAACATCAATCATTGCACTTGAGAATAGAGCCTGTATTTTAGGAGGCATGGGAGACTTTGTTGCACCGCTTCCTTAACAATTTATTTTGAAATTATACTCGTACCTCAGTATCCTCTTGTGTGTTGATGCAAACAATGTCGATATTAAAACAGTATAGTTAAAAAACGCACACGTCAATGATAACCCTTAATGTGCAAAATAAATCTCCAAGAAAAAGGTGCTACGAAGCCTCTAGTTCACTTAGAATACGTCCCTTGAATTTGTGGCATCTTCCCTATGGGTGCAGTCTGCGGAATAAATTGCTAAGAAAGGGGTGTTAGGAAATTTAGAATACGATTATGGTTCTTGGTATGGAGAGGATGGTGCCGCCCTTTAATTACGTCACAGTTATGCAGGGTGGTTCGTAAATAGCTCTTCATTAGACATTCACCTGGTTGTATGTTACGTGTTGTGGGGACGGAGCAATCTGCTGGTGTGGGCGTGTGTTTGGCAATGGAGGTAGGAAATGATTAAATGATGCAGGACTGACAATTATAACGCTAACCGAGCAGTTCCCACAAGAAACGAGGTGCCATCAAGTGGAGGAGAGTTATATATGGGCTACCCGTTATGGCTAAACCAACATTTGTGAGAAGGGAAGAGTAGTAGTGATTCACCACATCACTTCCATGGTCATTACTGTGTAGAATAATGCTGACAGCAAATAGGAAAGGCATCATTGTGCTGAAGTGGAAATGGAAACTTATGACGGTACTGTTACTTTTATTTTTATTGACTTTATTAATTTCCTCACCCCAGTGATGTATTTCTTGTCTTATTCCTGTTAATTCCAAGCAGTGTCATTCAGCTTCAGACAGACTTTTTGAACTATTGGCGTTTGATACACTGCAGATTCCACTAACCCTTACGCTACAACAGATCTTCCCTTAAATCAGCTCGTTCGGATATGGCAAAATGAAAAGAAAAAATAAACGCGCCCACAGGAATTGACTTACTGGCATTCTATTTACATGACATAAATTCCGGCTGACCTTCTTTTACTCTTGCTGATAAAGTTCAAGAGGAGAGTGACCGCAATGACAATGACGACACCCGAGACAAAAATAAGCAAAGGCGGCCCTCCCCTTACCCCACCTTCCTCCATCTCTGACCCTTTTATCTCTGACGTCTTATCTTGCCACCCTCTCCAGTGATGGGTGTTGGGTTGGGGGGTACTGTGGTTCTAACTTGTGTGGGGGAGGAAAAGTTGCATTAAGGTTTACAGAAACTTCACACACACACACACACACACACACACACACACACACACACACACACACACACACACACACACACACACACAGCCAGAAACTGTATAATGTAAGAGGAAATGAAGATGCAGAGAAGTACAGTTTTCAATTGCCTCTTGGAGCGTGCTACCGGGTGAACCTGTGTGTGCAGTAATAATAATATAATAATAATAATAATACTGACAATAACAACTGGAACACAGTAAAAGTGTTCAAGGACAATTTTGATAAAGGAAAACCTCCCAAGGCAATTGCCTACTAGAAGCCGAGCTATAAAAGGGCCTTGAGGCCAAGGTCGCTGATCTTGTGCATGTTATCTTCGTCACCACAGTTTATAAGTCCACTAAATTTGGTGGCTGTACCTTTAATCTTTCACGAAAAATTAGCTGACATCCAGAATATCCAGTAAAGTCCCATTTTTTCCCCTAGGCGATCTCAGAGAATAATTAACTAAATGGAACAATACTCCAATTCTCACTGCGTCCGCCTCAAGCCTATATTGCAGTAAACCTTCAGCTTCTTAGCTTAAACAGTTCTTGAGATAACGTGGCTGGCTCATTTTTGTGTGTTCCGGATAATATCCTGAGATCCGTTTGACAATGGCCACCATATTTGAGCAAAAGCAGCGAACAGCTATCCGACTAAGTCACTAAGCTGACCAGGGTGGAAGGCTCTAGGCAAATAGCCTTTGAAATATCGCAATTTTGAGACAGATAATAATAATTATAATAATACGATTGGCAAAAACAAGAAAACTTCCCACAGGGATGTGGGAATTGTTAACGATAATAGCAATAATGATGATAATAATAATAGTAATAATAATATTAAGGTAAAATAATAAATGTGCAAAACGTTTTATAAATTATAAGACGGGACATTATCAGTCTGATTCAGACCTGTCAAAATACCGTTAGGTAACAAGTTAGGCAAGAACACACACACACACACACACACACACACACACACACACACACACACACACACACACANCACACACACCTGCACATCTTATTATGGGCCATATTGTGGGTGGCATTAGAGGCTTCGTAACACCACATCCTTAGCGATTTATGTTGCATATTACCACTTGACCCTATTCCCGTTTCTCATTTATATCGTTTTATATAATCACAGTTTTTCAATAACATAAGGTGGGTACTGAGGTGTAATGTATGGAAAGGCTAAATCGCTAAGGAAGAGGTGTTACATAATATCCAAAGCCACTTAAATTACGTATTGATATCCCACCAATCTGTTTATTTCACTGATTTATTCCTCACCTGCCACCTATTCATTCCACACCTGTCACTGATCTATTCCACACCTGTCACTGATCTATTCCACACCTGGCACCGATTTATTCCACACCTGTCACCGATTTATTCCACACCTGTCACTGATTTACTCCACACCTGTCACTGATCAATTCCACACCTGTCACTGATCTATTCCACACCTGTCAATGATTTATCCCACACCTGTCACTGATCTATCCCACACATTACACTGATTCATTCCACACGGCTCTGATTTATTTTACACCTGTCACTACACTATTAAGCACCTATCAGCGATTTGCTCCACACACCTGTCACTGATTTATTTCACACGTGACA
>JAGKTI010001319.1:62735-88948 GCA_018397915.1 Birgus latro | reverse complement strand
AGTGGAGTTGGGGGAATGGAAGACTGAGGATGAAATGGAGGGATGGGGTGATGATAAATGAGACTAACTAGGAGAATGTAAGAGTAGTGGAGGGAAAGACTGAGAGTGAGACAGAGGGACAGGGTGGAATGGGTGGAGAATGAGAGACTGAAGAGGAGTGTATGTTAGCGAGGTGGAAGGCAGGAGGGGGGATCAAGAATGAGATGGAGGAATGGAGAGGTGTATGAAAGCAGATGGTGTAATGTGGAGAAAGGGCGGGCAGTCAGAGGTCAGAATAACATGGAGGCACTTCATTGATGGCCACCCATAATGGGACTGAGGCATCTGGAAAAGGATAAACAGTACAGACAAAGAAAACTATACAAATAAGATAGCTAATGGTAGCATCTTCATAACCATCATCATCATTAAGGGAGAGATGTTAAGGAGCCTCCTTATCCTACGAGAATACAGGCCTATAACCCACAGAAATGGCTCAACTGGATGCAGTCAGGTGTGGGTGGGAGCTCTTGCCACATATCCCATAAAAGTGGCCCTGTTGGATGTGGGCAGGTGTGGGTAGCATTTTGGCCACTAACCCACAAAAGTGGCCCCACTGGATTCAGGTGGGTAAGGGTAGAGGTTATGGCCACTGTAAACCATACAAAATGCAGGTAGGTGTGGTAGGAGTTTTGGCCACTAACTTACAGAAGTGGCCCAACTGGATGCAAACAGGTGTGAGTAGAAGCTCTGGCATTCTAACTCATAGGAGTGGCTCCACTGGATGAGGGCAGGAGCGGGCAGGGGCACTGGCCACTGTAACCCATAAAAATGGCCCCAATGGATGCAGGTGGCAGGTGGGTGTAGGTAGGAGCTCTGACCACTAACCCTTAATGCTCCCTCAATGGATGTAGGCTAGTGTTGGCAGAAATTCTGACCTCTAACCCTTGAAGTTCCCCACTGGAAGCAGGCTGGCCACTAACCCATGGCCCCACTGGATGCATGCCAGTGTGGGTGGGAGTTCTGACCACTGTACCCCACAGAAGTGGTCCCACTGGATGCAGGTGGGTGTGGGGGGGTGTGGTAAGGCATTTTGCATCAGTGTAACCCATCTCAGCAATCTGAAAAAAAAAAAAAAATCAAGATATACAAAAATGGTAAGTAGGGACATTCACTCACTCAATACAGTGCTGCCTTCAGGTGACTCTACACTGAGTGAAAAGCCAATTGGTCTGCTGCAACCCAGAAAGTCATTTATTACACTGGGTGATGACTATAAACCTAAAGGATGCCTGGTGCTCTAGTGGGTTACAGCACTCCAACTGGATGAGGTCCTATGGGCTTATCTTTGAGGGAAGGCTGAATATTACTGATCACATGCTTCTCAAGGGCCAGTAAGTCTGGTCACCCTCGCCTTGAATGTCGGGACTGAGTAGCCTAGCCCTGGGCACCTGTACTACTGATGGGATAAAGGATTGGATATGGATGACTGATGTACAAAGCAATTTATCCTATTTATCACCATCCATCCATCCTACAGCCAATTCTTTGTTGTCCTTACTTAACAGCAGCACGGTGCTGGAAAGGTATGCCTTCATGTGGTGGCACCAATATAACCAGGCAGCTCAAATGGCTGGTTCTAGCAATATCCCGCAACTCCCTCCCTATCCTATTAAAGGAGAATGCTTCTGACATGCTTGTATGTTTCGGCCTTTGTCACTTAATGGCAGTTCTCCAAGAGCACTGTATCTCTAGCAACAGAATACATCTAACTTGTCTGTAACATTGTTAACTATATTCTGTGGGCTACAGGCTGGCCACATCCAGCAATTAATTACAGGTGTTCTATATCTATCCATCAGCCAATCCTTTCTTTGCTGTATCAAGAGCATAAGGGAATGGACCTAGGCTACGAAAATTCACGCTTGCGCAAGAGTGACCAGCCTCAATTGCCCTAGTGCAATTAGCCTATGTGCGCAATAAACCCCAACCACCCCTCAGATGTAAATCTTTACAGGTTCCTCCAGCTGGAGTGCCTTAACCCACTAGACCACCAGGTATCATTTGGTTATGTGGTTGCGAATGTAGTGAGTGATTTCCTAGATGACAAAATAAAATACAGTAATAATAATAAAAGTCATGTCACTCAGTGCTGTCACCTCAAGATTGTAGTACATGCCTCCCTCTCCCTGTTACAACACTCATGTCCTACAGCTGCTCAATGACTAACTCCTGACATCACTGAATGCAGTACAATGTATGTTGCAGCTGAGATGAATTTCACTTGTCAGCTAAGATCAATAGTCAAGCAGTGTAGTACTCAAGGCAAGATTTGGCTAGTTTTACAATTAGACTTTGTGCTGTTGTATGATTTTGTGTAATCAATTTTTCCTGGGTTCTGTCAGTCATAAGTTGTGTTCCATGATCTGCTTTGTAATGTGCTGTGTTGTTTGCAACTGGACTGTACTGTACTTTGTTATGTAGACATGTAGACAAATAAGGTGTGTTAGATCTTTTAACCTAAAGAAGTCCTCCACTCCTTGTGGTGATATCTGGACAGAAACTTTTCTTTTTCCTAAGCATGCTTCATGGAATAAAGCTGGCAGAAAGTGAGACAGACCTACTAAGTATCAAGTGGTTCAAGGAAATACTGTACCCAAAACTGATGTTAGTTCTAAAGTGTATACAGGCCAATCATTTATGACAATATAATTCTGGGGAAATACATAAATTAACATGATTCAAAGGTTAGGACTAACAAATATTGCTTTCATGGCTGGGTTGGGTCCTACATGGTTTGCCTTGTGTGTAAAATCTATGGCTTTTCAAAATGTTAAAATTAAACATTTCTGCAACCAACATAATCTAATGTACAGTTAAGTGCATAATGTGCAATTCACATAATTAGATTATACTGAATCTTATACAGGAACAACAAAAATTTAAGTCCATGCACACAAAGCACACTATGTACACAATGCAAACACCTAGAATGCATATCTAAGCTGAAAGAACCCTAGATTAAGTGATTAAAGCAAATCAACATGATAGTTTGAAGTCTAACAGTAAAACCAACCAATACCAACTTCCATAAGTAAAACACGAGCCCCTACAACACCTTGTGACCGTCAACCACAGCTAGTAAGTGAGCGAGAGGCTCATTCCAGCTGTGACGTATGCTATGTAGAATGATGTCCAAGTAGCCAGGGTAAGGCAGTATGGCACGAGTACTGTGTCAAGGGCTGGGCGAGTCTGGGAGATGGGTATTATTGTACAGTACTTCTGGGGAAACACAGGGTAAGCAGCTTTGTGTGTTTTGTTTGGGTTCACCTCACTAGCAACTTTTTCCTATATCATTTCATTCAGAAATTGGTAATAATGGAAATACAGGGGCTGAAATTCATTAAAATATAGTAAAGTCTCTATTATCCATCATTGTACTACCAGCCCAAACACAATACCTGGCGCTTTTGGCCCGGCTCTATTAAAGCAATATCCAGCGGGACCCTATTAGCGTGCAGGCAGACCCCACAACATGCCAGCCAATCACAATGCATTGTAGGAGCAGCCCACTAGGTGTGACGAGACTACCATTGGTCTCTCAGTCTCTCCCGTGGATGCTGTGCAATGAGGATAATCTGTGCATCCTGCTCTTGTGACCCACACAGAAGCTAGAGCCTAGTGCTGTGACTAAATCTGTGACCTCATATGCCTCGCTTGTTGCTGTAGTGCTATGACCAACCTTGAGGACCCTCAGTCCTTTGTGCCCTAATGCTCTGACTACTGTACGGTGAGGACGTACCTGTGCATATCTACTCTCCATCGATGCCAACACTAGGTGAGTGTAGTATGATTATGATTATATTAAGCATTGTACACTGTATTATATGTACTGGATCAAAACTGTATTGTATTTTATGCTTAATTTTTTACTCAAGGGTAATATCGTAGGAAAGCTTTTAGGACAGAGGGTTGAGACAGATAGTAACACATTATCTGGCTTGACGCCAAATGGATAGCTGATTGGGGGTACTACACAATATCCAGCATGGGAGTTGGCTGAATTACACCAGATAATTGAGAGTTTACCGTCTAACAAAAAAACATACATGGGCATCGTGCTGGACCAGATATGCTTACTCCTTGCTTGCACAATGAACCTGAACAAGCAAACTCTCCCTAAAATTAGAGGTAGTCTGGGTGGTTGATATTATGAAAGGGGGATCTTGGAATATAATGCCCACATTTTTTTTTTTTTTGACAATTTACCATTTACGACAATTAACAGTACAATTAACAGTACAGGTCTTGCTTTCTACTAACTTTTTTCCAATATCAGTACTGTAGAGTAGTTCTTGCAAATGAACAGTAACCATAATATACAGTATGACTTTTTAATCCGACCTTCACTTGAAATGAGGGGATTAAAATGAGCAGTGATAGCAGGCACACAAGGAAGATATGCCAACCAATCAGATTAATATAGTAAACCCTCATTAATTTGTACTTCAATATTTCGTAATTCGGGATAACTCGTAGAGGCTATCGTTAAAAAAAAAAAAAAAAAAAAAAAAAAAAAAATCAACCCATTTACACTACTGTATAGTAATCTAAGTGTGTGTAGTCTAAGTGCTCAAAGTGTTCAGTGTTTTTATTAGAAAAGTGTTCAGAAAAGTGATCTATAGCCCCCCAATCCAACTCTTCACCCTGCCAAAGGCCTCCTCCAAGCTTGAATACTTCCCTGCAGTACCAAAACAAGGTAAAGCTCTATAAGTTTTACTTTTATTTTTTTTCTCAATGTACAGTACTGTATTGTATAATGTGTTTTGGAGGGAGTGGGGAGAAAAAAAAAAACCATTAACTCGTAAAAATGCTAACTCGTGGAGGGTTGAAACCCAATTACCACGAGTTAACGAGGGTTCACTGTATATCAAATTGCAGAGGTGCATGTAAGTCAATGGCACTGTGAGTGCAAATAGGGGCCAACATACATGTACGCTGTTGGCACGGGGTGGGTTAAAGCAAAATGCCAGATATTGCATAGTACCCCCCATTGGCTCAATATCAGCGCTGAACGAGATAGTGTTACTATCCACCTTGAACCTCCATTCTAAAAACTTTCCCATGAGTAAAAGATGAAAATTAAGCATAAAATACAATAAAATAATGATACAGTATAGTACTGTAATACAGAGCCAGTTGGCTATCGTTGAGTCACTTGATACACCTCAACGCCGGATAAATCTATGGTTGTTTGAAATGGCTAAGTGGCTTTTTTTATTTCATCAATTTTGGAAGTGAACATTTTTTAAAGAAATCGGGGTGAAAAATATGAGTTACAGTCAAACTAATCACAAAAAAAGCACCAGGGAAAAAAAAAAAATCACTTCCACAAGTCATGTCTGCCCCCCCCCAAAAAAATAAAACCTTAGCAAGACTCCTGTAGGGAAGGAGATACAGTAATTTATCTGGCTACATGCATGTAAAAGGCATTCTGGCATTTAAGAATGAGGGTACTTTAGTAACTGGAATGTGGCTATATAGAGGTGATGTAGTTTGCTGATGGGTCAAATGGATCAACAATGGTGTTAGAGTATTTTGGCTCCTGGAGAGTGGCTATAGGGGTAAAACTATACTGCAGTTTCAGCCAGCCACAGAATAATGAGATTTTGATACGTTTGTCCAGTAATTTTGATAATTCCAAGACAATTTTCTTCTATGGCATTTTTGTCAAATTATTTTTATTTTACTCTTGATGATAACCTAATCTAACCTTCATGAATATAATAATTTGCAACAAAAATGCCATAAAAGAAAACAGAGCAAAAAAAAAAAAAAATCTTGCAATTGTGCCTGGCTGAAACTATAATATTACCATTTGGCTATATTTCCCCGTCAAATATGTAAAAAATCCTGCTACATGGCAAGGACTACTTTTGTTGTCTTCAAGTACTTTTTTTTCTTCTGCTTGGGACACCAACTATTGATACAGCCAAAGGACCCTACAAGTGGTGGCACTGTGCAGATGCTGCTTCCATCCTGAAGCCAAGCCTGGTAAATTTTTAAAAGCTGCCAATACACTCCCCAGGTTGAGCAGTATATTTTTCTGGACCTAACCTAACCTAATCTACCTAACCTACCCTGACCTGTTGCAGCAGAATGCTTACCTCTGAGTCAGGTATCATGCAACGCGTTTATACTGGTAATATCCCTGAACCGCATATTGGCAACTTGTAAAATATCTTCAAAACCCGTGGTGAAGCAGACCCGTTGGCCACTGGTAAGCAGGGTGTAGTGTACAGTATACCGTGTAAGTTTGGGAATCTGTATTACTTTACAAGTTGCAAAAATGCGGTTCAGGGGTATTACCACCATAAACGCATAGCTTGTAAAAATTTACAGTTATGCAACACGACAGAGCCATCAACTCCTCTAGGTTACTAAGGATAGGTCTTGTGGCAGCAATAAAATAAGAATGACTATCCTCCACCTGAAGGCCCCAGGGAGTTACGAGGCTTGCATCCATAACTCCGGCTACTATTTTATCAAAAAATGTTTTTATAATTTTTCATTAATTCGCAAAGACTTACCCGTATCTCAGTCATCTTCAAGTTGGCGGAAACACCAATTCCAATTTCACTCGACCAGGGGTCAGTCCACATGGCAACTCTTCCATTAGCCCTAGAACTGCCAACTGTGGGGATAGAGAGAATTTCAGATCTATGGCTACCAATAAGGCTCTGAACAGCAATTCTTGAGTAATGCATTGTAAGATTTAGAGGCAAATAAATGTTAAAAGCAATTTACAGGGATAACTCACCTCCGGCCTTCTATTCCAATATGTCTGCCGTCTCATCCTCATCAGCCAATCCTAACTTTGGGACACTCCTGATATTAAGCATTCCATAATCCAAAGGCCAGTACTTGCCTAAGGATATTATTTAAAAACAATGAGGTATTCTAAATTATATTAAATCCTAAGCAAAAAATATTAATTCTTTGGAAATACATGGTAACAAAAAGCAAGATTGCATGTCACCACTATGCCATCTCTGAAACCTTATGGCTTTTCCTTCAATGCTTTTTACTGGGAGGCGTGGAGCAAATCACTACAACCTTGGTTGGGTGGGAATATAATTGCTGTAATGTTATGTATATCTGATAAAAATAAGTGACTGGTTCGCCATATAACTACGTGTTTAGCACTTCCACCACCCTTCTCCTTACCCCCTTACACAACCCCTACCCTCATCAAGTCATCACCCCACTACTCACACCCACTTCACAACCACCCTCCCTAACCCATAATCTCACCACGCCCACCCTACCCGCCCCCCTTACCTCATCCCAACCCTACACCCAACACACCCTCTCACTATATGGCCTACCATCACAGCACCGCTCAATTCCTACACCAACACCTCATCCACACCGACCTACAACCACCCATACCACCACCGCACCATCCCATTCCTATACTTATACCCCACCCACACCCTCCCTATACTATCACAGCACTACCCCATCCACACCTACAATCGTCCCTACCATCACCACACCACCCAATCTTTACACCTACAACCCACCCATACCGACCCTTCCACCATCTCTGCCGTGACCATACCACCCGATCCCTACACCTACTCCCGACCCACAACCATCCCTCAGCACAACTCCATCCCTACACCAACATCCCACCCACTACCATCACTGCACCACCCCATCAAACCCTACTCCTACATCCCACTAACACCCTCCCACCACCAACCCTACCATCATCTTTTTCCACCTCCTCCCTCTCTGATTCCCTCATGAATGACAAAAGAATCTCTTCAAGCAATGTACAGCACTTTCTGCCCTCTATCTATTTACTACTAGATGCCATAATCCCATAAGGGGTGGCCACACACAATTGCCTCCATGTTGTCTTGTCCCCCACCATTTCACTGCCCTGCTCCCAGCTCACACCCTCCCTCTCTCATATACCTCTCCATTCCATCCCTCCACCTCATCCTTGGACTCTCCTCCCTCTCCCCCCCTCCATCTCACTCTCATACACTCTCCTCATCAGTCTCTTGCTCTCCATCCTCTCATGGCCAAACCACTACAATGTGTTTCTCCTAACACTTCCGTCACGTCTACATCCACACCACAACGCTCCTTCACTTCCTCATTTGTCAGCATCTCTCTCCATGTGACTCCACATGCTCCTCACAAATAAGTCATTTCCACTGCTCTCACTCTTGACTTGTGTCGCTCCAACAAGGTCCAAGCTTCACTTCCATCCGTTAAGAGTTGGTATCACAGTATCGTCAAGTGGTAACTTTTTCGCTTACATGCTCACTTCCCTGTTTCTTATCACTGCTTTCAAAGAACCAGCAACCTTTCTTCCTTGTTGTACCCTTTCAAGCACTTCACCCTCTAAACTTCCATCCTTATTCATCACACTACCCAAGTACTTAAATGCACTCACATTTTCCATTTCCTCCTCATCCAACCTCACTGCATATTCAGTTATTTCATTTCTCTCAAGGACAATAATTTTACTCTTCCCTACATGCACCTCAAGATTCTGTTTCTTACACACTCTCACAAACTCATTCACCAAGCCTTGCAGCCCCCCTTTGTCTTCACTTAACAACACAATATCACTGCAAACAACAGTACAGGGAGTTTTCACACACTGCCCTCTCTCATTAGGGCCACTCCAATATCCACTACCCTACCTTGTATCTCTTCTGTAACCCCATCCATATACATATTGAACAACCATGGAGACATGACACATCCTTGTTTCAATCCAACCTTCAAAAGGAAAAATTCACTCAATTCACTGTCCACACACACACTGCAGCCTTAGCACCCTCATACATACCCTTCATGGCATTCAACAACTTAACATTTACTCCATACATTCTTAATACTTTCCACACTCCTTGTCTATCCACCCTGTCATATGCTTTCTCCAAATCCATGAAGGTCACATACAACTTCTTTCCCTTCTCTAGAAACTTTTCCACTAAAGACCTAAGAATGAATATCTGATCTACAGAACCTCTTCCCATCCTAAAACCTCCCTGTTCTTCTCCAACTAATTCTGCCCTCACTAGCCTGAATATTAGTAAGGGATACTGCTCTGATCGGATCCTTCCTGTTGTTCTCAAGAATTGTCCTTATGTGCCGACACCCTACCTAGATAAACTCTTTTGCCCAACTGTCATCTTGTACCTTCCCTTCATGCTGGAAGTCTGCTCTCAGTCAGCCTGTACTGAAGAAGGGTGACCATTCCCACTCCTCCAACTATCACCCTAATGCTTTCATATCCTGTATTTCTAAAGTTATGAAAGCCATTCCTACTTGCTTCCCCCCCCCCTAAAAAATAAATATATACTGTACTAGAATGGCACTTAGCTGAGTGCATACCTCCACCAAGGCCCAACATACAGTTCCTTTTAATTCAATCAAGTCCTATTTGTAACTGTACGGCAGCTGGAAGAATACTACCCCCCCTATAAAAGCATATTTAAATCCACTAGATCCGGAATTTTATATGGATCTGCAAAAACTGTACACATTCGTAGATACCAACATCCTGAATATGTCTGATTTTTTTCATCAAGATCCATGCAATATTCACTGAAAATTTTATGAAAATGTCAAAAAACATCCTATCTCGCAATGTTAAAATGAAAAAAGATTCCTGGATCTGTACCAGTGTTTAACCACTGAACCGCGGGCCGTCGCTTTCGTGATGCTCGGTGGTGATGGCTCGAGACCTGGGCCGTCAGTTGGGTGCCTCCGTTTTCTTTTTAAGTAGCCGGGGCTGTAAAGATATAAATATATATGAAAATTTTAGGAGAAGCCTGAGTGATATTTTTATCACTCAGGCTAGTTTTGGCCAATACTGTATTTTAAAAAAGTAAGCAAGAGTGTGAATTACCACCGGCGGGAAGTGCCAGGTCCGCCTCCCACAACCCCGCGGTTTAAGGGTTAATAGAGTCTATTCTGGGCAAAGGCCCATTCTTCTATTGTTTCGTGGAAATCCCTCCAGTAGTTTTTGTGTAATCTTGCTCACAAACCAACCAACAAACAAACAAATGGACAGAGGTGAAAACATACCCTCCTTGGTGAAGGTACTAAACACCTTTCCCATCATAGCCTTCTATCTGATCACCATTATGGGTTCTGCCAGAGATGCTCCACTGGTGACCTTTTCACCTTTCTTTCTGCTTCCTGGTCATCTTCCTTTTGGGACTCTGGCAAAAGCTTTGCTATTGCACTTCACATTTCCAAGGCTTTGAACAGAGTTTGTCATAAATCTTTAATTTCCAAACTGTCCTCCTGTTTCTGTCTGTCTACCTATGCCTTCATCTCTAGCTTCCTTTCTTTTTAATGTACATCTGCTGCTTTAGACAGCCACCATTCTTCTCCTGGAGGTGTAATTAGCGGTGTTCCTCGAGGTTCTGTCTTGAGACCAGCTCTCTTCCTTCTTTTCTCCAGTGATATGAGCTGCACATCTATCAACTCATACGCTGAAGAATCCACCCTTCACCTCTCCATCCTCTTCTCACAGCAGTTACGTCAGCAATCACAAGATAAGGCTATGGCTCACTAATATCTAACAGCTCATATTTGTGACTGGGGTAAAAGATACCTTGTTGTTTTTAATGTGTAACCTGGCCACAAACCCTGGTTATATGGTTACTACCCTGTATAGTAAATGGTTTCCTGGGTACAGGAAACCATTTGGCTTGTTGCTCTGTGTAGAGACCATAAGGCATCCCTACACTGAGTGGATGATGGGCCCCTCCCATCCACCACTCTATCAGATACGTTTATGTGAAGTTATAGAATGTGGTGAATGTTTTTGGCATATCGGATAGAGCCAGGATTCCAGGGACTTGAATGATGAATGAATGGAAGCATGGCCCACTGGATTGGGCAAACCTGGACTGTCTGGATGCTGCCACTCCTCACCCTGCCCTAGGGTGGGAAAGGTCTGGATGATGATGATGATGATGATATAAAAAAAATAGCATTATGTATTAACCCATGGATTGCAAGCCACAGCTCACGCTGTGCTAACCTTCCAGCAGCCGTGCATCACCGCTAACTACTCCACCCCTTCGCGAACTTACACATGGCGCTAAGCAAAGATGGAGAGAGAGAGATCTTTTCTTTTCACCAGACAATGCCTTGGATGTTTATCTTCAAATTTATAATAAACAAAAAAACATTTTTTTTTTCATTTTTTGCACACCACGAGATGGGATAAAAAAAGGTAATTGCGCAATCCACCGGTAAAAGATGGTTGGATTAGTGACCAGTAGTCACCACCGTAATTCATTGTTGACAAGAAGTAAGTTGTACATATTGAATTCAAAACACTATGTAAAACATACAGCACCAGTGTACAAATACAAACATTAGTAGCAGTAGTAGTAGTAGTAGTTGTTCCCAAGGCAGTTTGGCCAAAAAGACCCGAGTCCCTAAGGAAGGCCATGGCCGAAACCGGGCTTTCCCACACAGCTCTCAAGGAATGTATATTATGTTGTTGGTGTAGGTGATTGTGTGCAATGCAGTCTTTCATGATGTGCTTAATTGTATGGGATGCTGTGTTACATCCTGGACAGGCATCAACGACAGAGTCATCCAGCCTCTCCTGATAACTTAAGAGGGCTGGATGATGATGGACCTGGAGAGGTGGCGTCTTCGCTGTGGGTCTACCCCCAAAGAGGCTATCGAGGAGAAGAGGAGGACAGCATGGGGGCCAAACCACCACAACACCCCCCGGCCCCTCGTGGGGCCTGAGAACCTGAGAGTGGCTTCGGTCGCCCGGGCAAGTACCACAAACGTTAGTCACATGTGAAGCTAGTTACAAGAAGGAAGTTCAAATTGTTAACTGTTATAATAAGCTTTCCAAAAGGCAATTCAAAAGAGGGTCTGACTGGTAGAGTGACAGGTTCTTAATCATAAGGCACAACAGTTCAGTATGGTGCTGAGACATGAAGACAGCCAAGCACCAGTATGTTATGCTGTTGTTGTGGTCACAAGCTCATCCAGATGTGAATCTTATGGATTAGAGGAAACCATCCACTTTAGCTACATAACACACAAATATTACCAGACCTTCAACAACGCCCCATCTCCAAAAACTCCCACACTAATACAGTAATGAAGAAACATCTGCAAATGGTGCCCAGTTCATGAGCAGGGCAATGCAATACATCAATTAGAACACTAGAAATGTACTTCTGTACAAGTCCCTCTTCTGATGTCTACCCATCAGAATAATTCTTAAAAAGCTGATCAACTTTAGCTAGGCTTTGATCAGGACATCACCCTGCTCACAAAAGTTATCAGCTTAGATCTGGCAGGGGTGGAATCACAGATGACATGTGTCCCACTTATAGAATAGGCCCATAAAATGCAACATACATCATGGAGCACTGCACAGCACATGCTACTCTAAGATGCAGATACAACATCAACAGTGTAGGGAACCTATGGGATAATTCCATAAGGGTGGCTGTTTAACTCCGGTTGATGGGTCTGCTTGTTCAGGCAGACCAGGGTTAAGCAACAACAACCACAACAACACCATGAGGCTGTTTCGCCAGACTGCTTAGGGAACAACTACTACTACTACACTACTACAACAACTCCCAGAGATCTCTTGTTGAGGTTATGTTGATGAACTGACTGTGTTATAAGAGTGAGGTGCAGGAGATGCAAAGTGTGTTGTGGTGTGGGGAGCTGCATTACAATGAGGGCACAATAGAAAATGTTATATTTTTTGTTAGCAGTAAAGCAAAAGCAGATTTCAAAATTCAAACAAATTATTTTTACAGCCTGTCTGCATTCACATCTAAGTGCTTTATCTCCTGTGTAAAAGTAATGGAAGGTACTGGTTCCCTTTGGTAAATGTCTGATGCCTGTGTTCTGCACCAGTGTAGTGAGGTATGAATTAGCTACTGTACCTTGTCGTTCGTTTCGTTTAGTTTTTGAAGGCTCCAACATGCTTGCATGCGTCAGCCTTGGTCACCTAATGGCGGCTCTCCACGCTGCTCGATCCCTGGCAGCCTCCCTGTTCAGTCCCTTAACCCTTAAGTCACACTTAATGACCTCGTCCCATGTCTTTCTCGGTCTACCCCTCCCAACCCCTCGCCCAATATTAACACCTCTCACCCTCTGTACCCAATTATCATCCCCCATCCTCTCCACATGTCCAAACCACCTCAGCCTACATCTCATCACAACACCAATACATTCCAGTCCCATCCTACCTCTCAACTCTTCCATCGCAAACCCAGCCCCCCAAGGCTCCGCACGTAGGGACGCACTTCACATCCACCCAATCATTGTCACTTCTGTACGTTTAAACCTGCGAACATCCTCTTCCTTTACTGGCCAGGTCTCACTACCAAACAGCATCACACTCCTAACACATGCTGCATACAACGACCCCCCAGCACGTAAGGAGAGTCCTCTCAATGTCAGGAGAGGCAACAGCTCCCCGAACTTCCCCCAACCACCTCTCACCCCAGCAACCGAGCCAACTCCAGCCCCACCTCCGGCACACATATCTCCCAAATAACGAAACTCCTCCACACACTCAAGAGACTCACCTGCAAGTTCAACCCTCTCACGCCTAACAATCTCCACCTGCTCTCCCCGACACGCCGCACACATGAAATCAGCCTCATCTCGCAGTCTACCTCCAATACCACTACATCTCTTGTGCACCCACTTATCACAAACACTACACAAGATGGAATTGCTTCCCACACCCTTGTGGCAAACTGCACATGGCCACTCTCCCTCTTTTCCGACTGCACCGCCACCAACCCTAGATATCATCACCCTTGTTTTATCTGCATTCACCCTCAAGCCCCTGTGCCCCATACCATCTCTCCACTTCTTAAATCTTTCCCCCGCCTCCCCTTCATTCTCCGCAACCAACACCAAATCATCAGCACACAACATCTCCCATGGGAGTCCATCTCTGAAGTCACGTGAGAGGGCTTCAAGCACCATGATAAACAACAAGGGACTCAAAACTGACCCCTGATGCACACCAACATTCACGGAAAACTCATCACTCAAAGCTCCACTCACTCTTACCTGGGTGCGAGCACCCATGTACATGGCCATAACCACCCTAACCAGCCACTCTTCCAACCCTAGCTCTCTCATTGCCCACTTCACCACCTCTCTAGGGACTCTGTCAAAGGCCTTTTCCAAATCAACAAAAACAAAATACAATTCCCTTTTCTTTCCAATATATTTTTCCTGAAGCTGTCGAACAATGAATATGGCATCAGTGGTCCCCCTGCCTGGCACAAACCCAAACTGCATCTCATCTATATACACTCTTTCTCCATTCATATCTTCTAGAACTCACTCCATCACTTTCATTATCTGATCCAAAAGCTTTATACCTCTGTAATTTCCCCCATCCAGGGGACCACCCTTTCGCTTGCACACATTTACAATTACACTCCTCAGCCAATCATCTGGGACAACACACTCATATATAATCCTATTTGTCAGGTCAGTGACCAACCCCACCCCAGCATCTCCTGAGGCCTTCAACACTTCGGCAGTCAACCCAGACACACCCGCCGCCCTCCCCACCCGCATCCCGCCCATTGCCCCACTCACAGTAGCAGCGCCAATCAAAGGCCAAGGGCCAAACACTGGATCAGCGGGCTCCAAACCCTCTCCATCCCAATCAAACTCCTCATTCAACAATCGGCTATAATGCTCTCTCCATGCATCTTCAACATCCTCACTGCTCACCACCATCCTTCCATCATCATTCTTCACACACTGCTCACCTACAATGTCCCGATTATCCCTCTTCACCTGATTTGCCACCCTAAAAATCATATTTTTCCTTTCTCCATGATTTAGATTATCAAGTAAAAGTCTCTGTGACTCAAACTTCGCCCTGTATACCTCTCTTCTAGCCCTGCGCTTGGCAGCCAAGTACTCCTCCCTGCTACCACCATTCTTCCATTCCCGGAAAAGCCTTCTTTTCTCCTTAACTGCAACTTCTACACCCTCATCCCACCACCAAGCTACTTCATGTCTTGGTGGGCCCCTTGTCCAACCGCATATTGTATCAGTAACTCTCAAGAGGTTGTTCTTAAGGGCTCTATACTGTTCACCAACGCCTCCATCTACGGCCTCCCGTTCAGCCACCACTCTCCCATCTCACCACAAAAGGCATCCCTCACTGACTGGTTTCCCAGCTTCCATGTTTTCCTCCCAGGTACATATGTCCTCCCCCCCACCACCCGATCCTCAAGCACAATGTCACAAATCAACAGTCTGTGCTGCTGCACACACTCCTCGCTTCCTATAACTTTAACATCCCTCACTAATCTCCCATCAACCCTCCTGACCAGAAAATAATCTATCTGACTACTAATTCCCCCGGACTCATACGTAATCAACCGGCTGATTCTTTTCCTAAAATGTGTGCTGCACATAACCACGTCCACAGCCCCCCCAAACCCGAGCATTCCCTCCCCCTCCGCACCCCCCACACTACACGCACATCCCCCATGGACTCCTTCACAACCTTGAGCTGCTTCACCCACATGACCATTCAAATCCCCTCCCAGAACCACCACCCCATCATCACCCATACCACTCACCACACGCACCAAATCATCCCAAAATCTATTCCTCTCTGCGTCATCCAATCCCACCTGTGGAGCATATGCCAATATAACTGAAACCAACCTCTGCCCGACCAAAATTTTCACTACTAATATCCTATCACTTACTCTCATAACATTCATGACATATTCCACCCATTTCTCTGCAACCAACACACCCACACCCCCATATCCGTCAGTTCCCCCCTGCCAAAACAACTTATAGTAGCAATCTTTCCCAACAATCTTTCTGGTTGATCCACCCCTGTACTGGACTTCCTGCAAACATGCCACATCCACCCACCTCCTACTGAATGCCTCAACAACTTCCCCTGCTCTTCCTCTCAAACTACCCACATTCCACGAACCCACCCTAAACCCCCTGGGCGATTTGCTGTCCTCAGGCTTGCTTTGGTGCTTGTTTTTGTTCATAGTCATAGTCGGTAAGATAAAGGGGGTAAACATTCCAAAGGCCCGGCCCATTGCACAGACCCAGGTCCAGGCAATGGATCTGGGACCCCTAGCCCACCAGCTTACCAGTGGCTGTGGTAGTGGCCTCGGGGCACCCTGCCAGGACAGCTGCAGGGACACCCTCCAAGCGCGGCTTGGCACTGCAACTGCCCCTCCATCATACACCCAATGATAGGGCAGCCTCCTGGGGCGCTACTCCCAGGTTCGGGCCCCTCTCTATTGAGCGGAAGCGGCAGCCTGGGAACCGCAATGCCCTGTACCCTCTAGCACAGGTTCGAACCCCATCTCGCCCCGGACCCATGATCTATGCCGGTGGAACCCCAGTCAAGCCTCCCCCCAAAGTCCGCCACTAGGTAGCGGGGGCAAAGTTTTCTGGCCGGATGCCCTTGCTGGCGTCAACCCGTAATGTAGTGGGATACGTTGTGTAATATATAAATAGCATGTGGTGTAGTGCATAAGATAGTTAAAGGAAATGTTTGGGAGAGTATGCTGGTCTACTCTCCATGTTACTGTCACACTGAAAAGGTCAGCAAAGGGGGATGGTTAGGTAACTAGTGAAACAGGAGCTCCAGCTCTCCCTATCACCAGTATTCCCCTAGGGAGTACTACCCTGTTCGGCCCGTGCTACAGCCTCCTCCTGCAGTGAACAAGTCAACAATATAAACGACTACCAGATTACTACTATTATTACTACCACTATTACTGTGTAGAAAGATAAAAAAGATTCACCCAAGACCACCCCTGTAACCCCAGGCATGAATGAATGGTACTAGGTTCTCATATACCTCTACTGTCTCTTCTTTTTACTTAATTTTATTTTACTACTACACTACCACTACCAAGAGTACTACTACAACTACTGACACTAATACTAACAATGTCAAAATGATAATGATGATGCTTATAGCTTTTAAATGTGTTTCGAGATTCCATTTTTCCTAAACAGCTGGTGCCAAGGAGTACAATTTCTCCTATTCCTTCTCTTCCTCCTCCTTACTGTTGTTATCATTATCATCATCATCATCATCACAAAACTCCTCCCCCTCACCCACACCATCAAATACTTCCACAGCATTGGGAGCTGCCTGTCTAAATAGTTTGGAGGCAGCTATGGCCTGAGCAGCAACCTCAGCATGGAACCCAACACCACACCCACCTGAGTACAGCTGCATACGCTCAGCCAGCGTGTTTGTGGGATGGGAAGGATGGCTAAATCGGACACATTCTACATCAGCGGAGTCATTACCATCCTCGTATATTTCTTCCTCTGTGGTGAAAGCTGGCTTGTCTTTGTATTCTTTACTAGCTGCCTCATCATTTTCAGAGTCTGAGAAAGTTGATTCAGGTATGATACCTTTTCTTCTCACTGGAACAGTTGGACACTTGACAACACTAATATATTGATTAAGGTTACTTTTGTTACATGTGCCTATGTCACTTCTTTGGTTAACATTTTCTCTAGTATCCAACTGAGAGTCTGAATATGCACCTTCCCCAGTATTGGTGACATATTCTGGCAGGCATTCTTCTGTAAAGGGCTGATATGGAGAATCCTCTAAAATGTACCCTGCACCACTAACAACACTAATTGTGGCCTTAGTCATATTCTGACAGGGCTTTAAATCTTGTAAATTGACCCTAAATACTGATTCTTGTTCTTCTTCATCTGCCAACCTCCTTTTCTCATCTTCATCCAGTTCTTTTCTTAGCTTCCTATATACCTCTAGCCTCTCCTCATCACTATCCACTTCATCCTCAGCACAATCACAAGGCTGTTCATCATTATGCTCTGGATAGGGTGCTGTGTTTCTAATACTTGCTACTGATATGATCTTGTCCTCTGTCACCTGATCTGTAAGGACCCACTCCTGCTGATCTGGGCTGTCTGTTGTACCGGTACTTCTTACAGTTTCATCACCTACTTCCTCCTGTTGGAGAATCAGGGAATTTTCTTCATCCAAAGAGCATTCTTTCTCACAGACCTGCAATGAATATTAGACCAAGTTAAAGCTAGAGATAAAAAACAACAGATAAACTCATTGATCACAGATAAGCCAATCAATGAACACATGACTATACAGTAAAACCTTGATATAACGGACTTCAATAGACTGGAATTTGCTTTTACTGGACTCGAGGAGCTACCGAACTAAACTCCTATACAGTACATCAGAAAAAGTCCGATAAAGCCAGAAAGCAGTCCGGACTGCCTGACCACTTCAGCTATGTTCACCACAATAAGACAAGTAAAAGACATGTTTTTCAGTGCACAATACAGTATTATTATACCATCTGATTAATGTAGTGAAGGTATAACACAGTACAATAATGCAATGATGGTGAAAACCACTGATGCAATCCGGACTAATGTCTGATATATCGGAAAAAGTCCGGATTAGCAGGGGTAAGTCCAGATGTCGCTTTTATCGGAATTTTGCATTTTTCGGACTGGCTTGGGCCTCAATTATTCCGTTATAGTGAGGTCTTACTGTAGTATACTCTACATTCAACAAATCTTATTAACAAATGCTTGTAATGTGGACTGTCTTCTTAAATTACAATTTTGAAATTGCCTAAATGTTCTTTTGATAGGAGAGCCATTTCCACTGTACAGTACTGTGCTTTTCATTCACCACTACAAAGTTTTGTATTGTTAAATTCAAATAATTCCTATTTCTTGACACACACACACACACACACACACACAGTGAGTTCACTTCACTAAAGATGATAAAAACTCTTTTGAATCCTGAATTTATTCTAATGCTGTCTCTGGAAGCCTCACTTTCTTTCAAATTTATAGTAAAAAGAAAAAAAAACATTAGACCAAGCAGTGTTTCTAAGTTATTTGATTGTTTCTAGGTTATTTGATTTACTCTACATCTTGTTCAAACCCTTCACCTGGATGACATATTTTGCTGGTATGGTATTTCTTGATATTTCCTGATTACTGTATTCTGATTACAGTAGACTTTTCTGAAGTTAGGGGTTAAATATAGTATTCATTAATCTTCTGAATATGAGAGGTTGGATAAAATCATCTGAGGGCAGCAAGAGCAAAATAAAAAGTACACAGCATGACTCAAGGAGTTAATTATATTTTATTAACCTGCAAACTGTCACAGTTACTAAGTCAGTAGCATACATCAGCTACAAAAAACAATTGTTGCGGCCCTATGCTCATTTGAACGAGGACCCAGTTGACTGCAGACTGAAGCTGCCCCATCTATAGTCCATCCTCCTCCTTTTGGGGTATAAGGAGACAGTTGAGGGACATTTGCATAACAGGGCAGTTCCACTGCCTTGCTGTACTGATGTCACAAAATGAATGCATCCCTCTCTAGCACCAGTTAACACACAAAATATTGATTGTACTTGAATGCTTCCAAATGCATTTTTTTTTTTTTATGGTTCTCACAAGTGACTCTTATCCTATATCTGGTTAAGAGTATAGATGACTCTGAAAAATAGACACACATAACTGGAATGCTCTACTGTCATGGCTAAATCGTGCAACATTACCTGTGATTCTTTTGCGAGGTGCTTGTTAAGAGCAATTTCCTCCCGCTTCTCCCACATCTTCCTCCGGTTTACCAGAATGGGTCGCAGCTCATTCAGCACCCTCTTGCCTTGTTCCTTTTGCTGCTTCAACACCTGACATTCTTTCTTAACACTGGCACTCCAGAAGTTGTCATCATAGGCATCATTAAGCCTGTCACTATACTCCTGGTCGATATAGGCTTCAAAAACTTCATCTTCTATAATAGGATCCTCTAAGGCACTTAACACTATCACTGATTTTTGAGTTTTTGCAGATGAAATGTCTTCTTCTATATCTGAAATGGATGGGTCTAAACTTTTTTGCTTGGACAAAACTTTACCTACACCATATTTTCTGTCAACTCTTGCTTCAGCTTCTTCCAAACACCCTTGACAAGATCCTAATTCTCTTTTTATTATATCAAGTTGTTCTCTGACATACTCCAATGTGGGAAGCTTCTTATGTTCTTGCACTAAGTCTTTCTCACTACTTGAATAATTATCCCCTTCAAAATCTCTCTCTAAATTGTGAATTCTAAATAATGCAGCCTGCATGTGCAAACTCAAGCTGTGAACAGCAATGAAAACATCTTTCTTCTTATCTTCAACACTCTTGTGAGCTCTTCTACTTTCTCTGTCTTCAAACAAGAATACTTTTGTAAATTCATAATGCCTCGAGAGTGACTTTGCTTCATTATTAACAACAGAGGCTTGTCTCACAGAAAATACATCATGACTAGCAATATAAAGTTGATGAACTCCCAGCTGATGATGAACAGAAAGCAGCAACTCTGTCATCAGTGTTGAAAGTTGAATCTTAATGACTGCTACCCATTTCTGGAAAGAGGTGAATAAAATTATCACAAAAAAAACTTTTGTCTGAAAAATACAGCATCCATGTTGCATACAAAAATAAATTCATTTAATTGCCATAATATACTGTTAGATGTTTGACAAAGGTCATTTATCATATAAAAGGCCATGGTCCTGAGGCCAGCGTATGGCAATTATGACAGAATTTGAGGACATATGGGCAGCTTCTCTATCGTCATCACCATCATCTGAACCTCCTTTCCCACCCTAGGGCAGGGTGAGAAGTAGTAAAGAACATGTCTTATTAGCTTATTCTTGCTACTAGCAAACTATTTTAATCAGCATAGATGAGATCTCAAATAGCAACTAACCTCCCTAGACTTAAAAGTCTCTCCTAAGCTGAATAAAATAATCTGATACCTGGGCAGTAAAAAGGATATTCATAGGCTCAAACATAAAGAAATGACAATGATTAGATGAATGTGTAGTGCATCACTGAATAAGAGGCCTGGGTGGAGGAGGGAGGCTAAGATTGTGACTGAAAAAAAAGAAGGGACTTAAATGTACAGGTGTTGTGATGAGGACAGGTAGACTGAAATGGTCAGGGTATGTTGAGAGGATGGAGGATGACAAACAGGTGCCGAGGATCAGAAGTGTTAACACTAAGGGTAGGGTTGTGAAAGGCAGACCAAAAAAGACCTGGGATGTCATAGTGTGGGACCTCAGTGTTAGGGACTGAATAGGAAGACTGCCCAAGATACCAGTTTATATCCACATCAGACAGCCAACAGCTAAAGAAAACAGGAGATAGCCTAAACAGTAATACTCACCTTAAGAAACAGTAAATACTCAGTAGAATTACAACTCTCAGGCATGTCTGGCATATCATCAAACAGATGCCTCGTGCATGGATACAAGTTGGTGAACTGTTCCAGGAAGTGGTGGTTTACAAAGAGGATGGGAGTGACTGCCCTAAGTCCTGTGGTGAGGGCATCACACAGGCTGAAGCTCTGGGGGCTCTCATGCTCCACTGAGAATCTGGTGCTACTTGAACCTTGTGCCCTGTCAGGAAATGAATTGAAATTACAGATGATATGGAAATAAACTGAACCTAGTGCTACTTGATTCTTATGTCCTACCAGGAAAAGGATTGGAATTAAGAATTGCAGATGAATGGAAATACCGCAAATTGTATTTTAATCTCTTAAGTCAGAGGACATATTCTTTACTTTATTCTTGCTTCCTTCAGATAATTCTATTCAGTTTAGGAGACCATCCATCCAACATCCAATCCTACGTTGCCCCATGAGGAACGCAGAACCCCGGGGCTAGGCAAGTTAGTCCTGACATTTAAGATGAGTGTGACCAGCCTCACTCATCCCTGAGTGGCATTACGTGAGAAATACACCCCAACCACCTCTTGAGACACTTTTGAAATTAGTGGAGTAAGATATAGCTTTCACTGACTCCTTCACTAAAAAAGGTCTCATATAAGATAAAACTGCCTCAAGGAAGCAAGAATAAACCAATGAAATACTTTGCCTGATTCAAAAGATTCAATCCCATACCTTTAAAAATAAACAACACTTTAACTAGCACATTGTTGCTGTTGTTTTAGCTGATCCTCCCCGGTCTGTCTGGCCGAGCAGATCCATCAACTGCCCCTGCAGGGTTACCCCATGCAGTGATGTTCCGTTGGAAGTAATAAAGTCTCACAAGAGCTAGGCACAAGGAAAAGTGTGGAGGTTTGGTTCCTGAATGGACACTGTATCTGTGTCCCTCTACCCAGTTAATGGGCACCAAAGCAGGCTCCATATAACCCTGTTATCTTATTATATGGTTACCACCCAGTGTTGTAACAGGATTCCTAGGTTACTGAAAACCATTGGGCTTATCACTAAGTGTAGACACATGAAGTGGAAAGAGATTAATATAAAGTGAGAGGAAGCAATGGGAGAAGGACAGACAGAAACAATGACAAAGGCAAAAGGAAGAAGTATGCAGAACTACATGAATTGAGTGGATGCTGGTTGCCACCATCTCAAGAATGCAAAGTGATTTAACTTGAACTGCTAGGTTTCAAGAACAGAAACATGTGTAAGAACATCACAAGGAACTGTGAATAAAATATCTATCTAACTAAGGTCTCTACCTATCTATCAATCTGGGAGGGGGGGGAATCAGTGCTGTGTTACCGCCATGTCACCGAGCTGATATTTTTAAAGCTGGTAAAAAACAAGTGAATGTTGTTCAGCTATTTAGCCATGTAAAGTGTGTTGGCTGCGACTCAATACAGGTTGCTGGTAGGGAAGAAGTGAATGTCAGTCCGTTATTTAGCCCAGTACAATGTGTTGGTTCCCATTCAAAACAGGCTGGGGTAGTGGTTGATTCTTTCATTCATCATCCAATCCTATGTCGCCCCACAGAGGAGCGTACGAGCCCGGGGCAAGTTGGTCCTGACATTTAAGTTGATAATTCTGTATAAAACAAGTTTCCTGAAAACACAGGGTTTAAAAAACACGGGTCTACTTCCCACTGAGGCGGTAAAAACATGTTCAGAACTGAATAAACACAAAAGTGCCTGGGAGTATTGTCAGCATAACTGAGATAATGGAGGAAGAGATGATCTGTTGAAACAGCATATGTGGCATATAAATGGAACATCAGTTGACTCCGATTCTACTCTGAGTGACATGCCAAATGGTTTCTTGTACTCCAGGGTGTTAACCATACAGCCAAATGATGCCTGATGGTCAAGTGGGATTTGGCATTCCAACTGGGTGAAGCCTGTAAGGGTTTCCATCTGAGGGATGGTTGGGGTTTTCATCATCATCATCATCATCATCTAATCCTGTGTTTCCCCATGAGAAGTGTAGGAGCCCAGGGCTAAGCAAAGTTAGTCCTGACATTTAAGATGAGAATGACCAGCTTCATTCATCCCTGGGTGGCAATATGTGAGCAATAAACCCCGACCACCCCTTGGATATGGAAAGCTGCACCAGCTCAATCCAACTGGAGTGCCTTATTTACGCACTAAACCACCAGGCGCCATAATTTGGTTATACGGTTACTACCCAGTGTAGTAAATGGTTTCCTGGTGTACTGGAAACCATTTGGCTTGTCACTCAGTGTAGAGCCACCCATTGGCAGATGGAAGAGGAAAGAATGAAGGAAAAAACGACAGAAGAGGGTGTGCAGAGTCACCCGTAGGCATAAGGGGGAAGAAAGAATGAAGGAAAAAAGACAGAAGAGGACGGAAGGAAAGAGGGAAGGAAGAGAGGAAAGGGCAGTCACCCGAGAGCAGCACTACATCGAGTGAGTGGATGTTCGGGTATTACATTCACATAATGCCACTCGTGGGCAAGTGAGGCTGGTCACCTTTGCCTTAAATCATAGGAGTAAGTTGCTTAGCCCCGGGCCTCTATACTTCTGAGAGGGTATATTTGGACTGGATAATGGGTGGAAGAGAACATGTATATATATATATATATATACAGTAAACCTTCCACAAGTCGAACTTTTAGAAGACGGAATCTTCGGTTAGCCGAACTCAGGCCGAGACCAGGTATGAAAGTAGGCCGAAATGCGAAAGTAGGGGGAGAAATGGCGCCAGGCGGACACGTGGCGCCAGTCTGCTGCTTGCTTTTGGAGACGGTAGTTGCGCCATTCTTACTGTCATCTAGTGCTGAGCAGTGCTCTCCTTTTGCCTTCTGCCTTGCCATGGAAGGTTCAAAGCTTAAAAGAAGTGATACTGGCACCTCTAGTCGTAAAGGAATGAAGCTAAAAAAAAAAAAAAAATGTGCGCGTGTGACTTAGTGTAGTGATCATGATTAAAGGCTAGTACTATTATTACTGAAAGTGTTACATTGCAGTCTATTACAGTGATTACATTTAAGTTTAGTTCTAAATATAGAGTGAAATAAATACTGTAAACTCACCCACCTCCGTCTCCAAAACAAAACAAACTGCAGACGAATCTACTGCCTCTAATGAAAGGTGTTCCACTGCAGTCTATTACAGTAATTACATTTAAGTTTAGTTCTGGATATAGAGTGAAATAAATACTGGGTACTGTTTAGAATTTACTTTAAAGTGTGAACTCAACCACCTCCGTCTCCAAAACAAAACAAACTGCTGACGAATCTACTGCCTCTAACGAAAGGCAAATTATGTGCACTGAATTCTTTCTTTTTTGTCTTTATTAATTTATACACTGTATATGCTCCTTTACTTTAGTGTTAAGAAGACAAGTAATAAGTATTGTTTTTGCAATTTGGGGGGGTGAAAATCCATCTCCAACACTCGCTGCCGACAGTCTGTACTGCCTCTGTGAATGATTTTCTACCAATTAACCACTTCAGTACTGTGACGTCCATTTCTACTTTATTTATGCTTCCTCCAGCCGATTTTATGGCACTCAGGACTGGACTCACATACTGAAGGGGCTAACGAAGGCTGTACCAACCCTGTGCACTTCCACAGATCCAACCTACACTGACTAAAATTGTCTGGTGGCAGCAAGAACAAAATGAAAATACACCCAGCACTGAAGGGGTTAAAGGTATATTAAATGCACTAAATTGTTTTTTGTCATAACTTATTTATTTATATATGCTTCTTTAATCTAGTGTTGAAAGGACAAGTAATAGGTATTGTCTTAGCAATTTTTGGGGGGTGAAAATTCGGTAATTTAGCAATTTTGGGGGGTGATAATTCGGTAAGACGGAAAATTCGGTAATTCGAACCAGGGTAGAGCCCCATATAGTTCGGCTTGTGAAGAGTTTACTGTGTATATAAAATAGTCAGTCAGACCATACCATTTGTAACTTCTTTTTTTTGGGGGGGAAGGGAGGGGGGAGGGGGATTAGTCCATACTAAATTAGCTACAAAAACAAAATTTAATTGCTACATATAATGATGGTTTTCCAGTTTCCCTTAATTACACAACCAATGTGTGACAGCCTGTACCAGATCGCTGACTTATAATAAGCACTGCCTGTACTGTACTGCATACTCATTCAACTCACAATACAAATCCTTTGGCTATGAGATCCATTTCCTGAAGAAGACGAAGAGACTTTGACACAATTTGACTGAAGTCTCTTAAATGCATGACTACTTTCTTCACTTGCATAACCAGATGATAAGAGCTCAGGAAAGTATACCTGCCAAAAAAAATAAATAAATAAATAGATAAAATAAAACTGACACAGATACTGTATATAGACAGAGACTGATACACCTATTATGAAATTCGGCCTCCTATTATCGGACACTCAACATCTGTAGCGATCTAACATGTATTCCAAGTCTGTCAATAGATCTGACTTAAACAATTACAGTACCTACAAATATCTTGGTTGCAGTTTTACTACAGATATGATAGTCTGTCCACACTAAATTGGCAGACTTTTGTCCTTTAGCAACCTATTTCCTGTTCAAAAGCAGAATCTAACAACAGTACAGCTTTGCAATCTTTCCATGGCACTTCTTTATGTCTAGCATCATATTCTAGTGTTCATTTCATCCTACACTCAGCATTCAAAATGAGTTGGGACCACAAAAATAACATTAACTATGGAATGACAGCAAGTTTGGGATAAGTTACAGTGGACACAGTAAAGCAAAGGTACTGGTAATGACTGTCTCTCAGACTACAATAATGTGCCTACTCTCTTTTGCTTACATCCTCACCCTATAATGCAAGGTGTATTAGGGAACTTTCATACACTGTGAAAATGA